>OVBJ01001210.1:0-31967 GCA_900406535.1 Noccaea bulbosa
GGTAGATCTCTAAGTTGATCTACGCGGTAGATCTCCAAGTTAGTCTACTATTGTTTGGAGGTTAAAATCGTAATCGAGGCAAGCATTTTTTTGTTTGTTCATAAGAGAATGTGGGGTACTATTTACTGTTCAAAAGTTTAGTTTTGCAATTATTTTAAATTGTGGTCTAATTGACTAGAAAAATTCAAATTGTGGTCTAAAATTGGCAATTCGCCCAATTTGTTTTATCATTTAAAGTTTTTGATAACTAAGTCCAAAATCAATAAATTTTGTTTAAAACTTACCTCTTATATGCAAACATATAATTTCCGAAAACAATAATAAATATTTTGTTTAATTATGAAAAATAAAGTCATTTAATGGTTTGTAGATCATCTATATATATATATAAAGTTGAAGAAATGTACAAAGCATGCACAAAGTGGGATAGTGAGAATTCAGATTCATTCTCTTGACAAGGAGTTAGTACCTCGGATTCTTACCTTTGACAAGGTATTCACATCAGAATCATTCCTCACTTTAGAGACTATTCTTCGGCCACCACATTTCTCCTAAGGTATGATTCAGGCTTTTTCAAATAGCCTGTAGGGGATCTGGGAGGAGGAATTATCCAACGGATGACTAATCTACGGTCGCCTAAATTCTGATCTACATGAGGATATACCTCTAGGAAGAGGACTAAAGAACTGAGTCACCCAACTCTCAAGTTCATCTAAGCCTGCTTGCAATTGAAACAGACTATTTTAGTTCAAAATCTGTTTTGAATAGAAGAAAATGAAAACAAATGAACATTACCATGTCCTGCAACTACAAGCTTATTGAAGAAGCTAGGTAGTGAGTTTTGATAAAGGTCAACGCTGCATCTTGGAGATCTGCAAGGCTAAAATTAACCATCGACTCCAAAGACTTTGGAGTCGCACAATACTTCTCCTCTCCACCGACTCTTTTCGCTTCACACTATTCAATCGTCTTCTTCATCATCTCCGCTTCTTTCGAACCAGGCTTCTCCGCTCGGACGTCGGTGCTTTTCATGTCGGTAAAATCTGCTGCAACAAAATAATTTGCTGTTAACGTACAGACTCGCAAGTCACAAATTATGAGATTAGTGTTTAGGTAGGGGCGGACCCACGTTATAGGCATGTGCCCCATACTAAATCTATAAATACCATGTATATGTGCATGGTGCAGATACAATTGCATTATTTCTTTTGGTTTTACACCTAAGTTTTGTCCCTTGAAAACCCAAGTTCAAACCCCCTCATTGTATTTTTATCATCCTTTCTTCAAATTTACTCTTTTTTAACTTATATTAAGTTTTAAAATTTTCAAAAATAAAAAAATATTATACTAATAAATATTCTATTTTTATATAACCGTAATATATTAATTAAATAAAATTATAATTAGTATTTATATATATTATGCCCCATATAAAATTATTTCCTGGGTCTGCCACTGTAGCTTACTATCAACATGTGATTTTGTAATAGGTCAAATTCACTATTAAAAAAAAATGTCAATCGAGACCATATAAGTTCGTATTCATTATTATATTCGACTTAATTATTTTTGTTATCCATGGTTGGAGAATGAGTATAGAGTATACACTATACACTATACACTATACACTATACAGCGATGTATCTAATGCTATTGGTTCTGCTTCTGGTTCTGGTTCTGGTTCTGGTTCTGGTTCTGATATTCTTTCATTCCAACAAAGAAGTGGAAGGCCATGATTTTTTTCCTTTAATTTTGTTTACGTTTAGAATATTATAAACATGGAACGAAAACATAAACATGAAGACAATAATCGTAATATAATATGCTTATGTAAAATTATCAATTTTTTTCATGTGGCGAAGATAATAATCTAATGCTTCCGTCGGCGGCGGAATAACGTTTTTACTTAGTGGTGAAATCGGAGAAAAATAAAAAAGGGAAATTTTGAAAAATACACCTCTTAAGAGGTAAATTTTCAAAAATACATCTCTTGTGTAACAATTTTCAAAACTATACTTTTTCTAATTTTAATCTATAAGTTTGGGTTCACTAATCTTTAATTAGGATTTAGATTTTGGGGGTTAAGTTTTAGATTTAAGGGTTTAAGATTAGATTTTAAGATTTTGGGTTTATATTTTAGGGTTTAGAGTTCTTTTAATAAATGAAAAAATGTATTTTTAAAAATAGATATTTTAGAGGTATAGTTTTAAAAATTGACACCAAAAAGGTGTATTTATGAAATTTTCCTACGAAAAAAAAATATAGAAATTGGATTCATATATTTTGTGGCCCAAACCCATACGGTAGTTTTGGCATTTTTCTACGAAACAACTGTTTACTCTCCGACACTTGAATTTCCGCCAGTATGATCTGCCAATATGTAGAAGAAACGATAAAAGGCCCGATACGAAACGTGGACTAAGCCCAATACCGCCATTTTGATTGATTGATCAAAATTAAATTTCAAATCTGATTTTTTCTAAAACATATATGCTTCGAGCACAACACTGGAATCCCCAAGTAAATTGGATCTAGAAATAACCCAAACCATGCATATTCTTTTGGAATGTCTTGTTAGCATCAAATTGGGAACTTACACACTCAGCAGAAAAATAGGCTTGATATATACCCACACACATTGAGAGATAATATTTTGCTCTCTTACTAGTAAAAGAAATGAAATGCAAACTGAAAAAGCATAAATAAGTGAGAATTTAGGGAAAATGGGGGGAGAGAGAGTGTGTGAGTGTTATATCACTGTCAGGCTTTCACCAATCATTAGCCCCACAACTTCTGATACGCTCCGATTTTAATCATATGAGCCTTATTAATTTATATAATAACATTTTGACTCAGACAGGTTTGACAGTTAAACTTCATTAATCCATATATAAATTAATCAATAGAAAACGCAAAGGAACGAGTAGCTATAGATATCACCAGTAGATTAACGGGCGTGACAGTGTATAATATAATGTAGCTAGCGAACGAAAGTTCCGTACGTATACCATATGAGAAGTATATTGTTTACGAATATAAATTGACACCCACCTTAGTAATTAACGTCGTACCTACGCATTGAAAAAGATGGTGGTCAACTATCACTAAATCACACCTAAATAGGAGAATTTGTTTTTACTATAATTTTTATTTTCTAATATAAAAACAACGTGAGACAACATTACACGGAAATGCAGGTGGATTTAAAGCAGAGGGGTACATTCTCTTTTTACAAAACAACAAAAGGATCACAAGACTGTCTAGTTTACACGGCTTAGCGACACAGAAAACGAACAACAAGAATAGAATTATTAAAGAACGAATGAACAAAATGGGAACATCCGCTATCAACAAAAAAAAAAAGGAATATATTTGGATAAATTGGGAACCAACTGTAGATCTTAATTGGCTTTCAAAACTTTGATCACATCTATCTTTGTAAACATTCATTTTCGGGTTGTTCAATATTTAAGTGCACGGATGACTTTGAATATGGTGTTTACAAGAAATGCCTTTATCAAGTAGGATGAACAAAACTCCCATAATATGTATAATGTATATGATATTGGCATCTAACAGAAATTTATTATTTCTCTTGTAATGTAAGCTAATAAAGAAAATAGTATAAAAAAAACAAATATCCAATAATGAGCATGCACGATTACGATCCGTCTTCTTCGATTGACCTATTAAAGGGAAAAAAGAGAGAAGAGGAGTGGACCCTAAAGTGAAGAGACATCACTTTTGTAATCTTAATCGCTTGCATTTCACTGAGAAGGCATTAGTATCTTCTGCGACCATTTAGTTTGGACCACTCTTTGCACTTCATTTCCACACTTACTCCCACTTTAGAATCTTTGTCTCATCTCTTCGCATGTGAAAGAAAGAGAGGTCTATGTGTACTCCTCTGGGTTTTTACACATGCAAACACAACTGGACCCTACGTAGATACATTATTTTTCAATATGAAGTGTTTTTTTTTTTTTTTGTGACTTCCAATATGAAATGTTTAATAATACTGTGATTCGTCCACTAAGAGGGAGAGTATATATATGTATGTATATTTATCTTTCACTAAGGCATAATTAAAATGGCAGGTCTTCGTCTCAGGCTGTATCAAGGTTTTGCTGGGCTATCACATGCGTGTACTTGGAAATCTTACCATATGAACAAGATCAACAGGATTTGATTTTAAATCTAAGGGGTAACTAGGCTGGTTAAAAAAACTGCAACACACGAACGAATACCCAAAAGCTGTTGAACCAATAGAACTGTTTGATCTTGCATTCTTTCTTTTTTTCCAATAGCAACTTTTAGTTTTTTTAGAAGTTGTCTACTTCCTTCTTCTTTTTTTTTTTTTTTTTTCTAATAATTGAGTTTAAGGTTTCTAAATACTTTGACTTTTCAACTTTCACTTTCGTATTTTGTTTTGACTTTTTGAGTTTACGTGCGACTCGACGACTGTTGCGACAAAGTCAAATTTGTAGGTAACAGTTTCCACTGTCTTGTATTTTAACATTTTTTCCATTTTTTACATAGGCTTTTTTCGAGAATCCCACTTTCACCAAATGTTACTAGAACTTCTGATTAAATGGGAAAAGTATATTAAATTGTAAATTTTGTGGCAAGATAAACCATGGAGGTGAAATTAATTTAATAAAACAACATTTGGTAGAAGTAATTAATTTGAAAAAGAAAAAAAACCATTTGAAAGAAACGAGGTAATGGATTCATGATGCTAAATTGCTAATATAGCAATTGCAGTTTTATGATGCATGTATCTTATAAAGTCAATGATTAATATTATAATCAAACTAACAAGCATGAATCATGATTACATATGGTCTTTATGTCATGATCATGATTACTGCGTAATTTAAATTTGTTCTACGTAACTTCTAAAAAAAGTAAAATCATGTTTATTTCCATCTAGAGAGTTACAAATTAAGAACGCATGATGTGGAATTAAGATACTCCAACACACACTCGTGACTTTGTTGGACAATGACTAATTAAGCTTTAAAACCCAGCCTAAAAACGAACCTAATTTGTGTAGCCAAAACTGAAATGTTGGTGCAAACACAAAACCCGAAATTAGTATGAGTTTCATTAAAACAAATCAGGTTTAAAAAAAGAAAAAAAGGAAAACAAAAAATATTGGTAAACTTTGGTGTGGCTTTTATTAGTTAAAATCCTCGTGAGTAATTATGGAGAGATGTTTGGTCACGTCAAATCTGGTGACAGATATTTCAAATCCGAGATTACTCTTTTTAATCATTTATCAATCAGAGCTTCAAAGATCCATAACCGTGGGATGATAGGACCAATTATGTTTGACAGCTAGTGTTACCGTCCGATCTTCTTTTCCCCCTCTAATTAAAGTCATCTGAAGAGAAATTAACGGACAAAAACTGAAATGGTCCATTTGAGACGGTTAAGATAATGAATGCGAAGGACCAGTGGGAGTTTAAAGCATTTGGAATCGGATGGTTGAGAAAGAAAAAAGGACCCATCAGCGCCAAATGTACGACAGTGGCTGGATCGTCCAGCGATATCACTTCCCTTGTGGAGGAGAAGACGACTCATATGGACCACATTTCCCATCTCTCACTAATACTTATGAATTTTATTAAGTTTCAAACGTATTTCCCTCCTCTATTTGAATTTATCGTTCTTTATTTTTTTAATCAACTATTGTTCTTTCCCGCGAAAAGTTTAGTTCTTCAGATTTTTTTCTCAGTACGTCATCTTCATCATTTGTCAAAATGAAATAGAAATTTAACTACAAAATTTTTAGCTAAAAAAAGAGAGAACTTTAGGTACAAATATAATAAAACAAATATTACTTTAACAATATGTATACAGTAGAACCTCTATAAAATAATACTCGATAAAGTAATAATCACTATAAGATAATAAATTTCTCCGGTCCTAACTCGGACCAGTGTAAAAATAAGCAACATGCGATAAGATCATAAAATAATAATATTTTTGAAACTCCTATATAAAATTATGGTCCCAATAATAAGTTAAAGTAATAATTATATATAACTATACATATATATGCCTAATAAAATTTATTAAACTATGAATTTAAGTTTATCTCTAACTTTTTATTATATAGAAAACTCATAATGCAATTTTTATATGTATCTAAAATTGTTAAATATGTTCTAAACACATTATTTATTTGTTTTATGTTTAAATACAATCAAAAGTATCATTGTACTATTTTCAACTTCATTATCAATATTAATAACTATATTTTTAACTAAACTTTTAACTTTTATCATGTATCAAATTTTATGTAAATATTTTAAGCTAAAAATATATGTTTTCTTACGATATCCAAATGATTTAATCATAATTTCAAGTTTATGCATGTCAAATTAACATATAATTTTGTTTCTAAATTTTTAATACATTATCAAATGAAGAATAATTTTCAAAGATTATGAATTAAAAAAAAATAATTTTTGTAAATTAATAAATATTTATTTTATTGATAAAGTAATATCTCTATAAGATAATAAATTTTCAAAGTCCCGACATCATTACTTTATATAGGTTTTATTGTATATTATATATATATATATATATATATTATATTTTGGTCAAAAAATTATGTAAATATTATATATGTACCGCTGTACCTAAAGATAGTCATTTTGTTGATGGTCGAATAACCCAATGGCTCGGTCACTCGGTTCTTGTCGCTAGAGTCTCCGTAGGTTTGACCCTAAATTCTTTGATGTGAAACAAAATGTGGGTCTTTTTCAGAACACAAAATATATTTATTTATTTATTTTTATTAATTTCCTATAAATATTAATTTCCTATAATTTCCTATAAATATTCCTATTCCCTCTTTTTATAGTTTTTACACAAATTAAGAAATATTTATTACTTAATAATTAATGAATCATTTTATTAAACAAACCACTTTTTTTAATGAATATTAACCGATAGAAATTCAAAATTTTAATTTTTTTAATTAATAGTTTTTAAAATTTGTAAAAAATACCTTAAAAAATTCAAAATTATCTTATAATCTGGAATAAGAAACTAGAGGAAACGATTCCAATCTAAGAGAAAGGTGCGAACTTTACTAATAACGAAGAGGTCCTAGGATGAGATTATCGATTAAAAAGTCTTAAGGATCGATGAAGATGTTCAGAATACTCAAAAGAGATTAAATCCTAGGAATAAAGTTCATAAGGTAAGGTTTACCCACTCTCATGGTGAAAACAACCTTGAAACCAAATTAGCTAAATTTCGTGAGTGGTTCCAAGGCAAGCCATCACTAAGAAACAACTCTCTAGTCCGAAAAGCTCTCTAGACAATCACTGTCGTGAGCTAGGGGAAGCTAATCTATTTGTTGGTCGGTCCAACCCTTCTCAAAACACTTTTGGTGTGAGAAAGGTTTTAGATATAGATCTAGATGATTAGAAAAGATCTAACATTAAGGAAACCCAAGAAAAAAGGATTTAAGAAAGTATTTAAAACATCTAAACTTCAAGATCGACCCTTAATGCATCTAATCTATCTTATCCTTAAAGACCAAAAGAGTTTACTCACTAATCATGTCAAAAACACCAAATCCCATTAAGAAATGGGTCCTAAATGTAATTAGCAAGACATATTAAGATAAGATTAGATGAATATAAAAGAAAAGTACAAAACTTGATTAAAATCTAAGCAAGAAGCTTAGAAAATGTTAAAAACCCTAAATGAGGTGTTTTTTGTGGTGTTCTTGAAAAGAAAAAAATTACAAAGTGTCTAATAAAATAAGACTTTAAAGTATTTATAGTAGGAGACATGAAACCCTTAGTCAACTCATTTATCATGACTAATTCTTTATTCCCAGTTGGTTTAAACTCCAAAAAAATGCGGTTTGGTCCAGCTGAAAAGTGGTCAAGACTCAGTCAACGCAGGTCAATAGCTCTAGCTCGGTCAATACGCGATTCTGCGGCGGCAATCAGGTTTCTCCGGTAGATGATCTCTATTGCGAACCTGATTGCACTTCGTTCGTCAGTCTTCCAACTCTAAAGTCCCTTTCCCCGCCCNCAATCTTTGCGTCCAAAAACACCTGAATACAGCCTCCAAAAGTATAATACATGCAATGCAAGGTCCTAAATACTATAAGTATACACAATGCATGCAATTTAGGCTACAATGTATGAGATGGGTGCTGAAAGTATGGTAAACTTCATGAAAAAAATGCCTAACAGGAGCTAAAATGCAAAGATATCACCTCTAAAACTATTCTCTCTGTTCATCACATGTATTCTGCATGGCTTAAATTTTTATTTCGCTACTAAATCAATAACCCAAAGATACTTCCAGTATTAATTAGCTGCCTCACCATTTTGATAAGTACATATAATGAATTTAAGAAATCGTTTTCCCGAGAGCATATATATAATATACTTTTCTTTTTGGGTGGTCAAGGCACATACTGTATATAGATATTTTAAAGACGAACTTCTTTGCATAGTGCATGAAAATATCGTGAAACATATATATTCTGATCTTTTCTTCAGTCGCATGTATATATGGACGCAATCATCTATACCGTTTACTGTCGAAGAGCACCACTTTCCAACACGATTTGGTTGACAAGCCAACTATATAATTCAGAGCCAAGAAAAAGCAGGCACTAGAAAAGGAAAAATTAAAGAAAAAAAATGAAAGCTTCAAGAAAAAAAGAAAGCAGAGATATGATTTGAAAAAAGTAAGTGCTTCTTATGTTAAAAATGTGGGACTAGGAACTGTAACGTTAAATCAAATCTGTTTGTCTACTTGGAGTCAGCCACTAATAATTTTTTTTTTTTTTTTTTTTTAANTTTTTTTTTTTTTTTTGTCAACAGCCACTACTAATTTACTTCACCAGATTTAATTATAATAAAAAGTGATGTTTCGAATTAAAGATTTGATGATGTTGACAAAATATAATTGAAAGATTTGATTTGGGATCTGAATATCTGATATTGTTTCCTAAAATTTCCCCAACAGCTTGGCAAAAGTGTAGGGGCTCCAGCTTGTTACTTATGTGCTTTTTACAAAAGTAAATTTCTGTAAGATCCTTGTTCCCCTTTTCCCTTTCCCCTTATGTATGCCATAATTTTATCTTTATTTTACGTATTATCTTATGGAATAAGCCATCAGAATATGAATGGGTTTATTTCTGAATGAAACACAATTTTATTTTGATTTGAACAAAATTTACCTGCCAGAAAGAAATTCATTTCTAAAAAGTGAACTCACATGGTTTTAAGGTCAATGTACAATCTCTAATCACATGACTAATGGTCCAAAACTCCAAATACATGAAGACTTTAATTTATTTATTTCCCTGTTATATCTCAGTCTTCTGTGGCCAAAAAGCTTAATGTTGTGGTTGAGTTACTAAGATTTTTTGTTCCCAATCAGATTCAATATTGGTAACGCAATTTAACGCAATTCACGTATTATCTTATGGAATAAACCATCAGAATATGAATGGGTTTACTTCTGAATGAAACACAATTTTATTTTGATTTGAACAAATTTACCTGCCAGAAAGAAATTCATTTCTAAAAAATGAACCCACATGGTTTTAAGGTCAATTAATGTACAATCTCTAATCACATGACTAATGGTCCAAAACTCCAAATACACGAAGACTTTAATTTATTTATTTCCCTGTTATATCTCAGTCTTCTGTGGCCAAAAAGCTTAATGTTGTGGTTGAGTTACTAAGATTTTGTTTGTTCCCAATCAGATTCAATATTGGTAACGCAATTTAAATAGTTGATAAAATTACAACAACAACAAAAATAGCTGATATACATATATAGTAGATAAACAAAAATTACGAAACCAATTAGTATAAATGTGATCGGCCTAAGTTGCTCTCTATCAAATATGCAATTTTGTTAGATCCATCTGACATTTGATCCGCCTAACCTTCTATATCAAATCACCATTTACGATTATATAGATAAGCCATATAACTGACGGAAAATAATTTGTGATAGTGTGGATGAGAGGAAACTTCATGGATCTCTCTGCCCCATAAGTACCTTTCTCAAGACTTAGTTTATGCAATGGATATAGTTCGACCATTCGAGTAGTTAGTCCCATATACATGGATTGTTAGTTTGACATCGCTTACTGCAAAACATAATTCCTACCTGACAAGGTGATTTTAATTTGCCTTATTAGAATAAATATATGGTTTCACAACGTTTTACTGATTTTTCTAAATGGACTTTTTTCCCCTCGCAAAATTGAAAATCCTACAGCAAGCAGCCAAAGAATCATAGGGGCATAATAGGTTTTTGATGTAGCTCTTTTTGCAGAGACTTCCAAAGATTCACAAAACTTTAGGAAAGACTAATATTCGCTTCGCTTACTAGTAACAACTTTCACAATTTTTCATGGAACTTTGGAGATCCTATTAATACGGCCAAGATAACAAATCCATAATCGAATTTAAACCGAACGATATATCTGACATGAGATCTATGATAGATTTATTTATATCTAGCCAAATTAATTCAAAAATATGACAAGAAATCATGTGGAGACCGTACACCTAGCAATAATTGGAAAAAAGGGTCATCAGAATTATAAATGTGCTGGTCTTAATTTCTGACGAATGTACAACCTGTGGTCCAGATTTATATGATACTTCTACTAGGGAATGAAATCATTTCGACAGCGAAATATCATTGACACACTCATTCGACACATTTTCTAACCTTTTAATCTTTTTTCGCTGTAATTAACAATCTAGTTACTCATATGTCCGTTAACTTAAGAGGTTTAGATAAACAAAATTATGTATATAACAAAAAGAACTCACCACAATACTCTACCAAAAATATTGAACCAAGAAAAACAAAGAGCATATACCTAGCTAGGGAAAACTAAAAACTAATAATTAAAGAAAATTAGAAAACAAAGAAAGAAGGTATAGAAAGATTTACAAAGTGGGTTATAAGCATGCAGAGAGGAGAGGGTCCCCTCCTTTCCTTTGGGCAGATGATCATCAATTCCCACCACAATCACTCTCACTAAATTTCCTTTTCATTCTTTCTTTTCCCCAATTTGCATTGCAGCTGGAGATAAGTCTTAATTTACATCACTCCCCAATCCTCCTTTCAAACCAAAACCATCAATTTTTTTCCCGATCGCTACCGGCCGAGTCTCCAAGTTACGTTTTTCTTGATAGAAACACTTACTTTCCTACCGTCCACTAGTCTTTAGACTTGATCAGATTTTCTTGTCGTGAACACTCGAATATGTCTTGAGCTATTCTCTTTGCATCCATTGATGCTCCAAAAATACCACGTTTTGTGAATCCGACCGCATATAGTCCACATTCCCCTCTCCATCCTTCCGGAAATTCTTTTATTGGAAATCCATCTTTCTTACTAAACATTTTATTCTCCTGAAAAATTAATTACACATTTATTACAACTTCATGGTGGATATATTTGTAACAACGAGGAAATTTTGACTGAAAAACAAAAGAAAGAATAATTTTAATGTTTTGTACGTTGAAGAAAGTGGACAGGTAATATAACAAAATTATCATTATTGACTACCTTTAGCCAAGAGGGTACGTTGCTTTTGTAGCCCGTTGCCAATACTATGGCGTCAAATCTCTCCGTTTTTCCGTTATCGAACTCAACTTCATGTCGTTTTAATCTTCTGATCCCCGAACACACCTTTTACCAATTAACAAATCAAATATCACAATCAGTAAGCCGATTATTAGCATGTATATATATATATCATATTTGTTTAGGTAAATACCATACCTTGATGTCTCCGGTTTTGATCTTGGCGAGTGTCCCGACGTCTAGAACCGGAGTTTTACCGGTGAGATTTTTGAGCTCGAGTGGACCTAACCGGGGCCGGTTGAGGCCTAACGGGGTGGTATTCCCGAGGATGAACCGGGAAACAACCAAGAGGAAACGGTCAACGAGACGGATGGGCAGCCATTTGAGTAACAACATGGACAGCCCAAAAGTTGAAGTACCCAACATCTCCCGTGGTAGGACGTGCACCTTCACCAGTTAAAAAAATGAAATAAACATAATTAGCAAATATATCATCTTATATAATTCGAATGAGAAAATCATATTATACGTATTACTGGGATTTTTTTTTTTTTTTTTTTTTTTGGGGGGGANGCGTGCTCTTGACAATCCCAATAAAGTTGTATTCTGATAGTTTTTGTTCTCTTCAAATATTATAAAAATAGTATTTTCGTATTAAAGAAATTAGGTAAACCTCTTTATTCTTTTTTAAATATATTAACAGATTGTTGGAACTTGAAGTCACAAGGCCTAAAAGACAGAAAAAAATCTTAATTCAGGATAATACCAGCTTACATCTTTTCTGAAAATAAATAAATAAATAGATCAACAAGCAAATAGTATATGAATATTAAACTGAAAAGCATAAATAGTTAAACATTCCTTTCCCAAATCTTTACTCTTAACAAAAAAACAAAACCAAAGTTGCACAACAGATTGTTTCTCTGAAATCATCACCCACATAAAAAGACACAATGATTAAAATCTGAAAGTAAGGAATTTTTTTTTTTAATATATTAATTTGAAAAATATAAGTTTTTGTTTCTTATCATAATGAAATCTAAATATTGTATGAATTACTTATTAATAATATCTTTTAGAAAGAATATATATGAATACAAATTGTAATGAAACTTAACAAAAATTCTTCAAAGTAAAAATGTTTAAGATTGAATCATGAGTGTTCACTTGATCAAATTTCATTTGCAAAAAAAAAAAAAAAACATAACTAGACTCCTTTTTATTTCTAAATCCCATTTAACAAGAAGTTCTCAAAACATATTCGTAGAACGGAATATTATCTAGTAGCATCTAAAAATTAAAAGAATCAATTATATCGGTATCGAATAAACTTACAGGGAAAACATGTACATAATCCTGGAAACTAGAAAAATATAGAAAAAATAAGCAAAGTTTGTAAACAAAATAGGTAGTATCTTGCGTTAAAAAAAGGGGTAGGTAATATCAGAAGCTCAACTTGAATGAAAAAGAAACTTTGTATGTGATTTTGTTTTTTAGCATAGAAGAAAACTCTACAAAACATGAAAGAGCCAAAATATCGAAAACGCATAAGAAAAGTTAATTTAATCTCCATAATACTTTTAAGAAAATCAAGAAAAAGAAGAAAAGCAAAAAAAAAAAAAAAAAAAAAAAACCCNAAAAGACTCACCGCGTCTCTGACAACGAGAGAAGGCTGAGCACCGAAATTGCAGAGATCCAAACAAACCTCCATGCCGGAGTTTCCACATCCGACGACCAAAACCCTTTGTCCGGCGAAATCTCCTCCGGTCTTATAATGGCTTGTGTGCTTAACTACACCGGTGGCCGAAAACTTCTCCATCCCCTCAAATCTCGGGACCAGCGGCTCCGCATTCTCGCCCGTCGCAGCTACCAACCACCGGGAAGCATACTCCGTCGTGCCTTCTTCTCCCACGCTCGTCACGCGCCACATACCGAGGTTTTCATCAAATTCCGCTGACTCAACCGTCTGTCCAAACTCAGGCCGTATCTCGAACCTCCGGGCATAGTCCTCGAGGTACTCGATGAACTGCTGCTTCGTCGGATAAGTTGGGAAGTCGGCGGGAAAGGGTACAAGTGGAAGTTCACAGAATTGCTTAGGAAGATGGAGATGGAGGCGGTCGTAAGTTTTGAGCTGCCATAGTGAAGCTATGCAGTTTGATCTCTCGAGTAGAACCGACGTTATTCCTCTCTCCTTAAGACAAGCCGCCGTCGCTAGTCCCGACGGTCCGGCGCCTACGATCAACGGTCCGGTGACGACACAGAAGCGACGTGGTGACGTAATCATGCCGTGCTGGCTCTTTGAGGACGACAAGTAGTCATGTGCTAGTTTCCCTTCCATCTCTCTCATCCAACAGAAATCCATCAAGAAAGCTAAACCAAGAAGCGCTTCTTCTCTCTATCTTCCTTTTATATATAGAGAGCCTGGTGTGTATTTGTAATGTAACTTTGTACGTATTTTTAAGAAAATACGAGAAGGGTTTGCAGTAGAGAAGCGGTGGTGGTGGTGACAGTAATTAAGAGCAAAGGACAAATAAAACAATTTGACATTGATGGCGTTGAGCAAGGGTAAAAAAAAAACAGATATGGTAAAAAAAAAATTGTTAATATAGTTATAATTAGTATTAATATTATTCTCGGATCGGAATCAAAGTGGTTAGGGTTTGGATTGAATCAGCTGAAAACGAGGGAGAGAGAGAGAGAGAGAGATCTTATCCAACTGAGAAGAATGAGTAAAGAGAGTGAGAGATAATCGTTGTTTGTGTTTTGATGAGAGTGGAAATCGGAGGGATGATCAGAGAAGTACGGGTCTCTTAAATCGCCATTCAAACTTATAGGAGAGAGAGACTAGAAAATTGTTAGTTGTGATGTGACTCTGACTATCTCTCATGATATGTCATATGTGTTTATGTATATATAATATTATATATAAATATATGTGCTTACAAATGCTTATATTGGGGTTTATATATTTAATGGAGTTTTTTTTTATTGCCCACCTGTGAGATTTTTGTTTTCCACTATACTTAATTTTGACTTTTTTTTTTTTTTTTTTATNGGTTTTGGGCCGAAGCCCGTACATCCCCCAGGCCCAGAACCACAACATGTAATATCGGTTTCGTCCCAATCGGCACTCGATCCTATGACCACTCTAAGCTTTGCCTAGGGTCCATTTACCAGTCAAACTATAGCCACTTGGTCTTAATTTTGACTCTGTACCTCATAGAAATCTCAAAGATTGATGTTAGTAATTAATCTTTTGATTGTCCTATGATCACTCAATGTCTCCAGAGTCTCCACGAATAATATGAGTTTAATATACAAAGAAGAGTATTGATATATTTGTGTCTATAATTACATCATTTGTTAATTCTATCCATTAACATATAATAACTCATCGTCTAAGATATAAAACCAACTATTTTCAAAAAGAAAATTTAGTCCACAGCATGTCGGTATATATGCAATAGTCATTAAAACCGACATATTCTTATAACTTTCGTATAAATCGAACTCAAAATATAAAAGAAACATAACTTTCCGATCGAAGACTGAACATAGAAACTAATGTCGAGCTGCTACTTAACTAGTGACGTTTTCACATGCAAACAATGTTATCCACGATAGTTCCTTAATTCTGTTTTGGATAACTTATTAACGTACATGATTCATGAACAACTTATTCGTTTAAATGTTTCTCGGGGTAACTTAGGAAATTAAATAATCCGGTCGCTGATATACATACAATAACAAGATATAGAAATTGGATTACATAGCGCCTCTTTTACCAAATTTATTATATGGTGAAATATAATAGAAAAATAAAAACAATACGTACAAATAACATAAATTAGAGTAGGTCTACTAGCGTTGGGCCCGGTAGCTACGATGACTGGGCTAACCTGTATCGGCAAAGTTGAATTAGGTTGGAAGTACATCTCTTATTATACACCTTATACTTGTTGTTAGGTGTTCCTGTATAGCAAGGCAGCCAACTTCACTCTCTCATTCGGAGAGGAACGTCTTTCCTCAATCCAGATAGAAACCTAGCTAATCCCTCGAATGATCAGTTTAACTGTGAAGTAGTTCATTCACTCAAATTAAGGGGGTGATTGGTAAGTGCTGTGAGTGCTCCACAAAGCACTAATTATTTCTAGAGCACTAATGTGTCACCAATCAAGCTTTGCTTTCATTTTAGAAACTCAGAGCAACAATATTTAAAAATAAAATATTTTGGCTCTAGAAAGCAATTTTTTCAGAGCACCAAATTAAGGGCTCTGAGAATTCTCTCTCTCTTATTTCCTTATTCTTTTATTCACCTTCTTTTTTTACTTCTTTTTTTCTATATCTTATTTTTATTTTTTTTAATGCTACATATATATCTTTAATGACATAATATATATTATCAAAAATCCTACAGCAATAAAATCTACAGCCTAAAATCTACAGCCTAAATCCTACAGCAGAAAATTCCTAAAGCCATAACCAATCATGCCCTAACTTAAAAGATGGTTATTTCAGCTAATCATACAGTAGAACCTCTATAAAATAATACTCGATAAAATAATAAACACTATAAGATAATAGATTTCTCTGGTCCCTACTCGAGCCAATGTAAAAAATAGCAAAATGCCATAAGATGATAAGATAATAATATTTTTGAAACTCTTATATAAAATTATAGTACCAACAATGAGCTAAAATTATAATTATAAAACTTATGCATATATATCTAAGACAATTTAGTAAAATATGACTCTAATATAGTTTGTCTTTTCTGAAAGTTGGATTCTCATTGGAGCTCATCTCAGATTTTTCTTATTGCATCAACAATTTTTGGTGGTGTGTTCTCAACATGCAGCCAAAAGTTGTACAGAGTTTTCGAAACCATAATTGCTTCTTTACGTAACAAAATATAAAAAAAATTTGAATAAAAAGCTGAAAAAAATATATATAAAGTTTCTTGTTTTTGATAGAATATTTCTATAAGATAATAATTATTTTTTTATCGATAAAATAATAACTCTATAAAATAATAAATTTTGAAAGTTCCAACATTATTATTTTATAGAGGTTTTACTGTAAATACAAGAACTTCATTTAGAAATCAAATCCAAATAAAGAACGAGATTATGCTAAAAAAAACCAAAACAAAAAAAGAAGCGATTGTGCTCCCAGATCTTTTACCACAGAACCACTGTTGCTTGGCTATATGTGATCTAAATCTTTGGTTATCATTAAGAAATTTTCTTAATGAAATTTCTTTATGTATAAACTATATACTGTTGGTAACTTAGTATTGAGGAAGTGTCGTGTCTCGTCAGTCGTCAGCCTTATAGATCGTACATTTGGCAACTTTGTACTTCATTTTTTTTTTCCCCAAATGCTACTATTTTATATAAATTCTTTTTTCCCCCTCCTGAATAATCATTTCATTCCCAAGCTTTTATTGAGTGTGTATGAATATTATTCTAACACTTTCTTTTAGATTATAATTCAAGGGAGTCTTTTGCTTTATTTTTTCAAAAGATGTTTCAAAAAATAATAATAAATTTAAGGTGGTTGATGAGTTATTAATCATTAGTAACAGTATTAGAAATTTTGGCTTTATATTTAGAAACATATGTTTTTAATAAGGAAATATAGAAATGTTAAAAAATGGAAGTTTGTTAACATTTCAATAGAGTAAGGTATTATATTATATGAAAATATTGGACCAATCTGATTACCGATCTAATCCATTCCCATTTCAGAGTAGCTTTTGGATACAGACGATAACAATTAGATACTTTGGGCAGGTACATATATCAAGATTGGTATACCATTCAAAATAATAATTATTATACTTTTTTGTTGAAAAAAATAAATTTAAATATATAATTAATGAAAAATGGTAAAATTTAATGTAAAAGTTAATTTCGATTTCTGTATATAATATAAAGAAAAAAATACAAAAGTTGTGAAAGTCTGTTTTGTATTTCTCATTAGAAACTAACCAGTTGCTATTTTCCTCCTCACTATTTTCACTATCTCTGTTGGTTCGCAATGAAATATCAACAGTTGCTATTTTTCTCCTATAGATTTTTGAGAAATTTTGGAAATATATTATTTTGAAAAATACCCTAATTTCTTTTTTTTAAAACTACACTTTTGTATGAAAAGAGACTAAATTATCCTAGTTTTAAGTTTCTAACTAATTTTAATTAAAAAGTAATAATAAAAAAAAAATTATGATACAAATTTTGATTTTGTTTCATTTCAAATATTGACCATTACTAAATATTGAATGAACAAAACTCATATTATTATCGATAGATAGTCATGTTCATAACGTATTTATGGCTCAAAATTATGACTAATAGTTTGATGAAACTTAGATCATAGGTATGAGACTAAACTAGTTTATATAAATTCCCTATTTTAAAACTTTAATTTATAAATATTAAACATATATTTATTTAGAATAAAAATAAAATAATATTATTAAAACTTTAATTTCGAATTTCATTAAAAATTTAATTATTTATTATTGTTTTCTTTAAATAAAGCAAAAAATATTTTTACATATTAAAAAGTGTAGTTTTCAAAACCAAAACAAATTATGATATTTTTCAAATATTAAAACCTAAACAATGTATTTTGCAAAGAATCCCTAGATTTTTATTGTACGTGTTTATATTATATCTATTGATAAAAATCGATCGGTATTGTTGGAAAATATATATTGTATAGCATATTCTTTTCTTTTTGTTGTTAAATTCCTTATTATTATTTTTGACTATCAATTGTTTTTTTTTTTTGACTAAAATTAAATTCCTTATTATTGCATGCCGACTAATAGTTTAATTAAAATTTATGGGGAAATTTTAAAAATATACCTTTTTAGATGTCAATTTTCAAAACTACATATCTAGGGTATCTATTTTCAAAAATACAATTTTTCATTGAGTAAAAGAACTCTAAACCCTAAAATATAAAATTCAAACCCTAAAATCTAATCTTAAACCCTTAAATCTAAACCTTAAACCCCAAAATCTAAACTCTAAATAAGGATTAGTAAACCCAAACTTATAGATTAAAATTAGAAAAGTGTAGTTTTGAAAATTACTCACTTTTTGAAAATTTACCGCTTAAAAGTTATATTTCTCAAAATTTCTCAAAATTTATAGTACAAGATACCGATTTCGTCCTAAAGGCTATATTGGGATTACGTTATTGGGGACGTTGCAGAGTGACGTAGTGGGGTGGGGCCAATGCCAATCAAGGTTAAAAAGGAGAGATGGCACATGTGTGCAACAAACCAAGTAACTGCCCATATTGTCGATGAGTTATGACGCTGATTTAGGAAGAGTTTTAGGTGTTGTTTAGATTTGGGCAATGGATAATAATATTAAATTTTAAAATTATACCCAAAATATGTCATAACAATTTACAAAATACTAGTATATTCGGTGGATAATATCTTTAATATAAAATAATATCTTCACTAAAATTAATAATAAACTTAAAAAATCATTAATATCACTTTTGATAATATAATCAGGTTATGCCATAACATTTTTTTTTTTAAAGATTATTTTTAATATATATCTAATATCTTCACTAAAATTTCTAGCAAATGTAAAAAAAAAAAAATCCTTATTAGAAATCCAGCACAGTATGATATATAACATTATTTTATAATATTTTATGTTTTGTAATTAAAATTTTAAATTCGAATAATAAGTTTCTCTTTAAAAAAAAAAAAAAAAGTCCCCACTCACCGCTTTCGCTGCTAGCTTCTAACTCCAGCTCCCAGCTCTTGACTCCCGCTCCAACTCCCAGCTCCCTACAACTGCTATCTGCTACTCCTCCCTTTCCCACTTTGCCAATCACGCCTTAATACTAATTGTCACCACAGTTATAACCTCCTCTGGCATGCCCTTTTGCTATTTAAATGGTTTTTCGCTTTCGCCTTTAAATATTTATATCTTCAAAAAACTTCGTCATTTCGGATGTCACAATAAGAGCTAGAGAGAACTCATTGGATCGATGTAGATACGAGTGGAGTAAAGATCCCAAGCCAGACAAAAATTCACACACCTAATCCTATTTATTTTGGCAATCCATTTTGTTTAATTGACCACTCCGAGAGTATACCTAATTAAGCAAATAACCTACCCTACCATCTTCGTACATGTGTTTATAATTTATTATAAGTATTAAAGTATGCTACACTAATATTGATGCGCAAAATTTAAAACTATATTTTTTTTTGGTTCGGTCCTAATTAAATATAACTTTTAAATATATTTAGCGAATAAATTAATACAAAATGAAATAGTATAAATACTTAAGTTGCATAATTTTATTTATACTATTTTTTAAGACATTTATTATTTTGTATCTCTATGGTTTAACATTGTTACTATTTCTAAACAAACATATATTTACTGTATGATAATTCATTTTTGGAAAAAGAAAAATATGAAAGATATTGGAAATAAATTTGATAGAAAACAGTGCGATATAAGGTAGCAGAAGAACGTTGTTAATAAAAATAAATTTGAGTTCAATTAAGGGTTAACAATAGACAATAGTATAGGAGTATAATTTAATCAAGCTGATATCTGAAAAGGCCATGGGAACTGACTTTTAAGTGTGAGATCAATAAAGGTATAAAGGAGACACGATAGTAGGCTTTATAGTGCCTACAATGTAGCCTAGGCGTTAGAGTTGTCTTTACATGTTAGTTTAAACCGTCATCTTAAAAAATTTACTTATGCAATATCAGAGTGTCATAAAACTATACGAATTAGTGATGATATTGTATTATTTTAGTAACCCTAGAGAAAAATAGAAAAGAAATAGTAAGCTAAAAGCATTAATTAACAAGGTTTCGCTCCATTTGGCAATATTATAGGATAGTGGAAATGTGGAATGAAACAGTGAATCGGTGAATTGTTCACAAATGCAGAATTCTTTTGTTTTTTTCACATGATCTTCTGCGGAACTGAGTTTCCACGTAACTAAAATTTCTTCTAACATGTTCGAATGATTAGTGTGTATTCATATGTGTAATCGTGCAAAGCGGACTGTTTCGCGTATTTAGCAATCAAAGTCTATGTTTATATTTTATGGCGAGTGAAAGAGCTATAATTAGAAGAGATTGACTATCCCGTCTTTCTATAGATGGTGGATTTGAAAGGTTAGAAAACAAGGTTTGTTGATGGTTTAAACAGATCAGCACAAGACATAATACACCGCCTTAATTACATAAAGATCAAATTTAGTTGCAATTAAATATTGAAGAAGGCGCTGGCACATAAGTTCCAGATCAGTTCCTATAGGAGAGGTAAGCAGTAGTGGTCTATACTGGCAAATAGATGGCTCATGGCATTATACATGAACCATGGATGGACCCTCTATGATTTTAATAGTATGGTTTCTTTAGGCTTAAAGGTTCTGGTCGATATTTCTCACAAACAAAAATATAAAGAATACAAATGGATTTATGTGGTTCATTAACGGATGTTGAGTGTTAGCTATGTCTGCAAGCAAAATGAGATTGATTTATTAATGGTGATAGCAAATTAAAAAAAAAAAGATAATAAGGTAAAAGAGAACAAGAGTATATATTTATCTAATGTTAACCCTAAATTGACTTGATCATAACCCTAAGCCTATGTAGAAAATCCAAACCCAAACCACGTACGGTCCAGTGTATGAATACACCCGTGCTGTTGCTATCAAATTCAAGTCATGTCAATATCTGATTTCTCTGCTTAAAATATTCGTGAAAAAAATGTCTTGGTAAAAAACCAAGAGTACGATTTTTTTTTTTTTTTTTTTTTTTTTTTTTTTTTTTTNCGGATTCTCTTTCGAGGTGATTGGTGAGCCTTTCCCCACCTAATATGTGGACGCCAAAACGTTTTACAACAAAATGAATATGAAATGCATTAAAGTTTTGTTTGCCGGCAATAACAGTTAAAATGGTTTTGTCTTTAACCCCGCTCAGATTTTTGTTAAAATAATATTTGGCTTATTAAAAGTAGAAAATAGAAGGAGCAAACAGAAAGTATTTCTTATTTATCATTAGCTATTCTTTTACTATATCAAAGTACATATTGCTTGTCATTTGCATGTGTACGTGCCTTGTTTTATTTCTTCGTTTCGTCTAAGACAATTAATTACCATGGTTCTTGATCTTATATAACATGTTCTAAGTTATTCAAAAGTTAATCTCAAGTTGTAAACTTTTCATTGTCAGGTACTCTTTACAATTTTCTTTTTCTGGTTTCAATAAAAATACACGTATAAGCACTCACTGTGATTAGTTTAATACTCTCACTCATTATAGTGTTTGTATTTTAATTGTATACACCATTGACTCAACTAATGCAACATAATTGGAAATGTTGTTAACTATATATTAACGAAAAACAGATTGTAAGCGATGATATCTTGGACGTTTTTTTTTTTTTACTAACCCTAAAAAAAGAAACATTCAAATACAACATCGTCTAAGTATTTTGCTAAAAGAGTTAACGACATATCTATTAGTTTTGAGACTATATATTGATAGCAACATTGCACATTGATTTGCTATCTTGTTATATTTAATAGTACGTACTAGCTAGATTTTAATATGATCCCACAAACTTCACTATTAATCTGTAGCTAAGTCAATTAACATTTTTTGTCAACTACTTGCATGGTGTAAATCTAAATCTTAGATAGTGACATAATGACAATATTAGCATAAATCATTAGACTGCATGCTGATGCTGTGATGAACTAAGTTAATTAACGTTTATAAAAATACAAATGCATTAAGATGTATGCTGGATCTATCCGTAATCCCAAGTCCACTCAGCTCCACTTATCTAATTATATCCCTTTTTCTACCTTTTCTCTTCTTTTTCCGCTCACGAGACATTCGTGGGGAAGAATGACTTCTGGTTTTTTTTAAACAATATTTAAAGGAAATTTCACACTGGCCGGTTCATTTACTTTACTTAAAAATATGATAAAGGAAAGGAAAAACAAAGTGATGAATAATTAATCGTGATAAGTTTTCTAATAGCAATAGGGTAGCTAATTATTACCCAATCTGTCTAATGATTATAAGTTTAAGTGGGGTTGTGAGAAAGAAGAAAGCAAATAGGCAGCAAACTTAGCAAATAGGATTTCTAACATGATGAAAGAACTTGGCTTAATCAAAAACTTAATAACAGGGTAAGTTCTTTGTATACATATGTATGTGAACTGGCACCCCAAAAAATATGTATGTGCAATTTTTTCTTATCAAACTGTACCATCGGAATACGTTTTTTCGTAATAGATTCTTATTAAACTTCTCTACATCAATTAAAAGAGAAAAAACGTAACATTATAGCCAATTTTCTTTCCCTTAATTACATTGTTTTTTCTTACGGGCAATCTTTTTTTTAGTCAAACTTACTGGCAGTCTAAACTCTCTAATGTGTGATATAAGGTAGCAAACCAACATATTTACTATTTTGTCATTTGCCATTTTTGCAAATAAATGAACCACCTACAACATATTGTCATTTACTGCATATATTCTTCTAACATTGGAGTGGTGGGAATTGTTTTATTACTTTGAGCCTGAAGCCCTGAAGGTAATCATACTAGTGAACAATTTTAGTCGAAAGATGCTAGAATCTTGAAAGGGAAAATATTTTAATACCATTATTTTATAATTTATATATTTATGCATTTAAAATGAAAATCAAAGCTCATAGCCTCATAGGAAAAGACAAATTAACGGGAAATGGACCAATACAGGTATATATAGGACAACAAACAAATTCTTACCCAATTAATCTCTACTTATAATTATATAGTTATAAATCTTTCTAATTTTTCTTCCCAGTAAAATCCAAATAATGCTCAAGTTTTAGGCTATTTTAAAATTTTGGGAAATCTGCATATTTTAAAACTAAGAGGGTTCCTTTCGCAAAATTTTCTAAGTATATTGAGCAAAGACAATCTCCTTTAGGCTTTATGTTACATCAGTTATCATGCATCTATTTGATAAAGACATGCCCTTTTGAAAGAACAAAACAAAGTTAAATGTAAACAAACAAGGGGAAATAACATTTAACTATATACTAAATATTACACTGGCATATATTAATTTACTTAAACCATTTTTGTTTTTGTTTTATAGCCACCTCTACTAAAAATCTAAACTACACTAACTATCTAGAAACTATTTACGCCTAAAACAAATGACGTCCATATGAGTCATATGACCATATCTAAAAATCGTACTACAAGTCAAAATAATCGTATGGTCATTTGAAGAGTTTCAAACCTCTCATAGCTTTAATCAAAAACTCAAAAAGTAAAAACTTATATTTATCTAGGAGTAAAATTGGCAGTGAAGTATAATCATTAGCTTACTACTGGTTTTGGTTGACAGTTAAAGTATTATATATATATATATATATATTGTAACAATTTGATGGAAAATACCTTCGAGTAATGATGGAAAATACCTTCGAGTAACCAGGCCTTGAGGCTCTCTCGAAGGGATCACGAGAGATTGATCATAATTCGTTCTTCAAAGGAATAATCGGCTATAGGTCAAGTATGCGAGTATTTACGAATTTACCTTATATCCGAGTCAGTTATAGGATCATCAAACTAGCAAATCAGAATGGCCAAAACTAATTAAATCTAGATTTTCACGTCTCTCAATTTGTCTCTTGTTGAGGAAAGAGTGACAAGCCAGACAATATCTATTTCTTGGTCTATTCTTTATATCTAATAAATACGCTTCACACATTACGATCACAAAATGTTAAATATCCGGTTGAAGGCTTGAAGCACATAGTCAACTGCCCCAACAACAACAAAATTGTTCCAAACAGAAATCAAGGTGAGGGAGAAGCAATTTTTTCCAGTAAAGAACAAAAAATAAAATCGTAAATTCTCTCGACAATTTTTGGGACATATTATATGCTAAATGAAGGACATGACATTTTTTTTTTTTTAGATGGACAAAACTTCTTCCAACCGACTTTTTGAAGATTGACGCGCGTAAAGTAGCGGTTTATATAACTCTATAAATAAATAAAAAGTTATAACTCTGTTTCATTGGGAAAACACATTTAAGAATGCATAGTTCTACTATTAAAAATATACAATTCCATGAAATCGAGTACAAAGTCAAATATGTGCTTCAATTTCTATGGGAAAAAAAAAATCTACATGGATATATTCGTCTTTTGCATAACAAGAATATATAGTCATTCACCTAATTTATCGTCATTAATTTAAAATAACCAGAATATACATGGACGTACGTTAAATCTTGAATGAAACATTGGAGTCTTGTGCTTTATTGATGATTGGACTGTAATCTAATTGGAGCCATTAACATAAATAGTTCATAGTAGAAGATGATGTGTCGAAACAACGATCCTTCGTCTGCATGTACGGCTACATATATCCACGTCTTTAAACAACAGTCAGCGCATTGTCAAAATTCAAATGGAAAATAGACTATTGTGTAGTGTGAAATCAATTGGTAATATAATACTATAAATTGAATAACCAAAATTAATGGATCCTTGCCAAGTATTGGAGCTTTGTATCGTCGGGTAGTTGTAAAGTGATCCAATCTGCTCATGCCAAATACAAGTCCATGCCCTTAGGTCTATCATTTCTATTTTTGTTTCAATCAACCAATTATGTATCGTTAAATAAGTGGGTGGACTACCAGATCACACTCATCCTCCTTTTGGAAACTTTTTTTTTTGTTTTCTAAATGTTTGAATACATTTTGAATGCTTAATCGTTTGAAAAGAATCTTTATAAAAAAAATTAAAAAACGATGATAAGAATTTTGTCCATCTATAATATAAAAAGACAGAGATCAGTGGATAATATATTGGGACTATAAAATTTATGAAAGGCTTTCTTGAGCTGGAAATGCAGATGACAGACGAAATAGCATTACATGCCCTTTTGGTCTTCAAAAAGGAAAAAGAAGAAAGATGCGGTGAGCGTGGATCGAACACGCGACCTTCAGATCTTCAGTCTGACGCTCTCCCAACTGAGCTATCCCCGCCTGGTGTTATCAATGTTTATTGTCATATTAATACTTAAAGATATTCAGAAATACCATAATATGTGAAGCCAAGGAAGGCAATACAGGATATATTAGTAACAACAACGAACAAGAGTTTAGTCGACAATAGATCGTCTTGGTCATAATCCAAAGAAGATTTTGGGCTGTAGAAGAAATTAGTCGATATAATAAGGTGATGGAACGTTCTTATTCAGTTAGAATAAAATAAACTTGTTTGTTTCGAGAGTGCGTTAAGAGTCAATGCTGTCTTGCCGTTTAACGTTCTGGATAACGAACGTCTTGACGTTATATATACTTCGTTTGAACGTGTTGTCCAGCTAATGGTTTCACTATAGATATTCGATTGGGTTGGGCCTGCGTAGTAGTAGACCCTTAAAAATTAAAACAATCCTCAAGGCACTATAGATTTTTACGAGAAAAAAAAACACTGAGATGTCAAAAAGAAAATACAAAAAAAAAAAAAAGAGATAAAAGAAAAGATGGAAGAAATATTTATTTCACATTTTAATTTTACCCGAAAAAGACAAAAATAAAAGAAAGAAATATTTGTGGACAGCAAAAAAAAATTTCTCAAAAATTTATTGTTTTTTGGGTTCGTAGTCCACCTTATCAGAATATAATCCACATTTATATATTTTCCTTTTTCTATGGACCCTATCTTTCTCTCTCTCACATACTTGTAGTTCTATGGACTCGAGAACATGAGAAGTGAAAGACAGGTGGCGTTTCTTAGTTTCATTCTCTGAAAATTTTTCCATTTTCATTATTCATCACTGGGTTTCTCTTTCATTTAAAACTTTAATTACATTGTATTCGTTGCAGAGGCAGATTCTTTCCCGAAACATGGGAGATTTCGAGGAGAAGAAAAGTCCTATTACGTCTCATGCCGAAAGATCGACGCCGATTCAGGTAAAAGCTCAAGAATCTGTGACTTGAGTCGAACCATTTCGAACATCGACTGATTCACTATCCAATTTGCTTTGCTGAAAACTGGAAATAATCGAGTTTTTGTCTTAAATTTTGAACACCTGGTTTCGTCTCTCTCTCAGTAATTTTGGACGACTTTATTGATTTCAATAATCATTTTTCGAAATGCAATGTACTGTTCGAGTCCACCTTCTGGTGAGCAAAAGGCTTGCTTTAATCTCTGTTTGCAGACTACAGTTGACAAAGGACCAGAGTATCATCGGTGCAAGTCATGCGGTGAAGGAAGCAGTTGCAGGACAGTGAGGTCAAGAACGAAGCTGATGAACGTTCTGATCGAGCGAGGACGTCCTCACGAGGCCCAAACAGTTTTCAAAACATTGGCAGAGACAGGACACAGACCGTCCTTGATCACTTACACAACTCTCCTAGCTGCGATGACCGTTCAAAAGCAGTACGGTTCCGTAAGCTCTATAGTCTCAGAGGTGGAACAGAGCGGGACGAAGCCTGACTCGATCTTCTTTAACGCGGTTATCAACGCTTTCTCTGAGTCGGGTAACATAGAAGACGCGGTGCAGGCTCTGTTGCAGATGAAGAAGCTTGGTTTGAATCCGACCACGAGCACGTACAACACTTTGATCAAAGGGTATGGGATTGCAGGCAGGCCCGAGAGATCGTCCCAGCTGCTGGATCTAATGTTGGAGGAGAAGAGCATCAATGTTAGACCGAATATAAGGACGTTCAATGTGCTGGTGCAAGCGTGGTGCAAGAAGAAGAAAGTGGAGGAGGCGTGGAAAGTGGTGCATAAGATGGAAGAGTGTGGAGTCAAGCCGGACACAGTGACGTACAACACGATCGCAACTTGTTATGTGCAGAGAGGAGAGACCAAGAGCGCTGAGAGAGAGGTGGTGGAGAAGATGGTTATGAAGGAGAAGGCCGCTAAACCGAATGGAAGAACGTGTGGGATAGTGGTGGGAGGGTATTGCAGAGAAGGGAAAGTGAGAGATGGTTTGAGGTTCGTGCGGAGGATGAAGGAAATGAGAGTTGAAGCGAACCTCGTGGTCTTCAATTCCTTGATCAAAGGCTTCGTTGAGGTCATGGACCGTGATGGCATCGATGAGGTATACGAACACTCTACTGATTCTCGTTACTGCTGGTTTCGGTTTGTAGCTTGAATTGGTATTAAGAAAATGAAAGTGCAGGTTCTTACTTTGATGAAGGAGTGTAAGGTGAAGGCAGATGTAATCACATACAGCACTGTGATGAACGCTTGGAGCTCAGCTGGATACATGGAGAAAGCTGCACAAGTGTTTGAAGAAATGGTTAAAGCAGGAGTCAAACCAGACGCTCATGCTTACAGCATTTTGGCCAAAGGTTACGTCAGGGCTAAAAAGCCCGAGAAAGCTGAGGAGCTTCTTGAGACGATGGTTGAAGCCAGGCCAAACGTTGTGATCTTCACCACGGTGATCAGTGGGTGGTGTAGCAGCGGAAGTATGGATGATGCCATGAGGGTCTTCAACAAGATGTGTGAGTTCGGGGTGTTGCCAAATATAAAGACGTTTGAGACGCTCATGTGGGGTTACCTGGAAATGAAGCAGCCATGGAAAGCAGAAGAGGTTCTGCAGATGATGAGAGGATCTGGAGTGAAGCCTGAGAATTCCACCTTCTTGCTGTTAGCAGAAGCTTGGCGTGTTGCAGGACTCAGTGATGAGTCGAACAAAGCGATCAACGCGTTGAAATGTAAAGACGTAGAGATCGAGAGGTTAGAGAAGCTTTACCAGAAACAGTCGTCCGGGAATTTTAACCTGTTGCAGGTACCATTTGGGAAACGGGAGCTTCCAACTGCAAAAGCCATGAATCTCTCTGCTTGCAAACTCGGAGCTCGAGTGCCAATTATATGGCAGAAGCAGTCTCAAGGCCAGTTTGGGATCAGTGGGCAATTCGTGCATTCTTGTACAGTGTTCTTAAACTGAAAGGACAAAAGCAGCTTTGGCTGAAGCCAAAGATCTGATTTTCTGTTGGTCTGTTGATTTCAAGAGTTCAATACTGTGACAACTCACTATATGTAAATTAACTACACAATGGTCTTATAAAATCTATTGTACAGTTTCTGTTTCAAATAGCTGCAGACTCGCACATTTGAAGAAAACCCCTCTTTATGAGCGTAAACATAACAAAATACTTACAGAAACTCAGCTTAGATCTTCAGTTATACAAGGAAGTATTAATCTACCAATCGTTCATCAGCCTTGAGTTCAATGGACAGCTATTATGTACCTGACAAAGGTTATAATGACTTTCACCTCACGTTATTTAACATCTTGATCAACAGGTCCAGAGGGAAATTTGCTGAGAAGCCAAACTAAGACAACACCAACGAGAGCACCCGAGAGATGCGCAATGTGATTAACAGTCTGCAAAGAATAGCCACCATATATAGTTCCTGATAATCCAGCTGATGCCTGAGCTGCTTCCATTACCTATGAGAATCAATGAACTAAAAGATTACCATCTCTACCACCACTTGTAAAATCCAAGACATTTTCTTCCGTATATTGTATAACAAAGACATATAATAACCATGAAATGGGAATGCAAGCCGGAATACCACTGATGATGTGCATAAAAGTTGAATGATCCTTACCCTCTCAATAACGAACTGACCCAATATAAGAACTTCAAGGATTTTCCTCCAGTCCCAAGACATCTACAATATCAGTTTTAAGAAAGAGGTTGAAACAAAAAAAGAACAACAACCGCTGGTTGGTGTGTACCAGGATCTGGAACAAAGAGAGAATAGAAATATAGTACCTTGACGAGGACGCTGATAGCAAATAACCCAAACACAGCTCCCGAGGCTCCTACAGAAACTGCATTTCTCGGTAAAACTAACCAAGAAACCAGGTTAGCTCCAACACCAGTGACCAAGTAAGAAAGCCACAAACCAAAGTTTCCTTCTTCTTCTTCAACGAGCTTTCCTGTTAACCACAGAAGGAACCCCACTGTCCATTAGATCTGAACTGATAAATTATTTAGTCAAACTAAGTGAAATCTTCAAGTCTCACCGAAGATGTACAAGAAAAAAAGATTGCTGGAGAGATGGTTCCTAGAATATATATATATACAGCAGGAAGGTCAGCATCAGCCAGAGAAAAACTCAGATGAAATAACTAAAGAAAAACGTAGAGCTCTCACCAGTTAGCATGACAGAACGTTGCAGTCACAAACTGGTACCACGCCGGAAAATTGTGATACAAATACAGAGATTTTATGCTGCGAACCTATTGAATAGATCATGTAAACGTATGATACAATGTGAAAGACAGCAACAACAACAACCTAAGCTTAACACTCTTTCCCGAACATGACGTTTCACCAAAAACATTATTTTCCATACTACAACTCGTTCTGATACAACCACATTTTCAATACCTGAAAGAAGTGATCTGCCACATAAATGCCAAGATTGATAAGTATGATCCAAAATATGCCATTGGCTTGCTTTTGTGGTTTCCGCTTTTCTTCTGCTTTACTCACCTCAAATTGTGGCGTAATGTCTGAAATAAGTCGAACCATTCATTTATAAACAAATGTGATCACATCATCAGTATACGTTTCCATTGAACATTAAGATACAACAAGAAGATTCATCACAAATGTCCTTAAAGGAATTGCAGTCGAATATCAAAAACCCAAAATTCTTGCTGTGAAGGAAAGCAATAATAGATTTAAAACTGAACTGAGGTAAAATCTCACCGGATTTGCTGAATCTGCAAGCTATCCGAGATTTGGCAACGGTGAGAGGACGAAGCACGGTGGATTCAGTTAAGGAGAGGGGACAGTTGGTAGGTGGTTTCAGCGATGGAGCTTCACGGCGGCGATGTGAGGAAGGTAAAGGCGAGAATCTGAAACGAAGAGAAGATTGTGGGAGGGAGAGACGGTGAAGGTGAAGATGCTGTGACATTTTCCGGAGAACAAATTGAAAATTCCGATTTGGTTTGGTCTAATTCGGTATAATAAACAAACAAATAAACTTTATACCAAGCTAAATCGAAATTTCATAAACCAAACAAATTGAATGAAAAAACCGGTTATCGATCTTCTTCCGTCAACCCTAAAACTAAGTGATTTTTCTCCCCTTCCGTCTCACATCTTCTCCGTTTCGTTCTTCTGCAATCAAAGTTCAACAGCACAATTAGTCATGGCGAGCAACTACGAGTACGACGATGCAGCTCCGGCGAACTACGATGAGGTTCAACGGCAGGGCGGCCAGGACACTGGCTACGACCCGAACTTTGTGCCGGATTCTGTGAAATCGTTCGTGGTTCACATGTACAGGCACATTCGGGAGAAGAACGTCTACGAGATCCACCAGATGTGTGAGACATCGTTCCAGACCTTATCGGAGCGGCTGTTCAAGGATACGCCATGGCCTTCTGTGGAAGCCATTGCTCCTTTCGTTGACAACGATCACGTTTTCTGTCTTCTATACCGTGAGATGTGGTTTCGACACTTGTATGCGAGATTGTCTCCTACGCTGAAGCAGAGGATTGACTCTTATGATAACTATTGCAGCTTATTTCAGGTGTGAGATCTCTCTTTACTCTTAACTCAAAGTATCCTCTTTTTGGATTGGTTTCAAAAGAATTAGATGTTTTGGCTATGGATTGAGGTGAAATTAAGATGCTTTGGCTGTATTGGCTTTTTTTGTTCTAGCTTTATGGAAATTGCCAAAGTTGAGTTCAGTGTTGGAAGTTAAGCTTTTGTTCTGTGCGATGTATTTGATGGATTTTTTGTTTTCCTATACACTGTTTTGGTTATGAATGCTAAAATAAAGATGCTTTTGCTGTTTGGGCTTAGGAAAGCGTAATCTGAGTGAGTTTTGTGTGGTTGGTTGTGGAATTTGGCAGGTGGTGTTGCACGGTGTAGTGAATATGCAGTTGCCTAATCAGTGGTTGTGGGATATGGTTGATGAGTTTGTCTATCAGTTCCAAAGCTTTTGCCAATACCGAGCAAAGATGAAGAATAAAACAGAGCAGGAGATCGCATTGCTCAAACAGCATGAAAAGGTATATTCTCTCTGAGCTATGTTGCATCCGATTGCATCTACTTTGAAACACTTATACTAGATAAAGTGTCTAGCTTACTCCCGTTAGATAGATAACGTAACTAGCTTTCTATCTCAGGCATGGAATGTGTATGGGGTGCTCAACTTCTTGCAAGCACTTGTGGAAAAGTCTACCATCATCCAAATTCTGGAGCAAGAGAAAGAAGGACTCGAACAGTTCACTGCGACTGATGGGTACGATTACAGTGGTGGAAGCAACGTG
>OVBJ01001211.1:0-31917 GCA_900406535.1 Noccaea bulbosa
TATTTTTTTCACCAATCAAATATTGGTTTGTACCGCTTATTCTGCATGAACTGTACTTATTCCGCAGTTCAATTTTATCCGCACATTTCAAAAGTAAACCGCACCGCACTCTAAATCCACTTAACCCGCACTACACAATACGCTGTCACCATTCGGACCCTTCGACGTCATCGTTGGCCTCAAGTAAGTTTCGTGAACGTAATATTAACAATGAATTAATGGAAAGTCCATAATTATACGGGTCTCCCTTATGTTATCTCGCATCATTCTATTTTTTTTTTTAACAATGCACACTATACTATCTGAGTCACAAAGCTGATTTAGCAAATTTCGAGAATTCAATGAATGGTGATTTTTTTCCTTTAAAAAAAAAAAAAACTAAGTTACAGTTTTTGTAAATCAAGAACCTAATATAGTATATTATTAAAAATTACAAATTCATAAATCTCTCCTTTTTATTTTCTAAATATTACCCTTTTTGTACGACACAGACTTTGACAAGTCAAAACACAAGTTGCGTAGTAATTCAATAATATCGATATTCGATACTCTTATCTCCTCCACACAAACCCAAAACATTTCAAAAAGAAAGAAATCTCAAATAAATGCGAATTAATACTACCAAACAACCAATTTCTTCTTACAATTTCCTCTCCTCCCAAATCACACACAAGACCCAAGAACAAAGAAAGAATGGATCATGATAACATGCATGACATGCCTCCACCACCATCATCATCATCATCTTCCATGATGAACAATGGATCCATGAGCGGAGGAGCAGGAGGACAGCAAAAGATGATGATGATGCACATGACTTTCTTTTGGGGCACGAACACGGAGGTTCTCTTCTCCGGTTGGCCGGGAACAAGCTCCGGCATGTATGCTCTTTGTCTCATCTTCATCTTCTTCCTCTCCGTCCTCACCGAGTGGCTTGCTCACTCCCCTCTCCTCCGTGGAACCACCGGAGATTCGGCTAATCCCGTCGCCGGACTCGTCCAAACAGCCGTGTACACCCTCCGTACCGGCCTCGCCTATTTAGTCATGCTCGCGGTTATGTCATTTAACGCCGGCGTGTTTATAGCCGCCCTCGCCGGTCATGCCATCGGTTTCATGTTGTTCGGAAGCATAACTTTCCGGAAACCCCCCGGTGACCGGAAAACTGACGCTCTTCCTCTATCAGGTTGCGCTTGTTGATAAATTTACTATTCTGTTATATATTATATATAGATTGATCCATCCTTGTGTTTGTAATCGAAGATCTACGGGTTGTAGTTTTCTTGATTTATTTTGTGGATTGTTCTTGAGGTTCACTTGTATGTGAGGAGGAGGAATATTTTGATATTTTGATATTTTGATATTTGATTTTTTTTTTTTTTTTTTAAATATTGCTTTGATTTTATTTTCTTCTGGTTAATATGATTAAAGGGTGGCAAAAGCTGAAATGCTGAATGTATCAAATACTACATTTGGACACCAATTTGTGTTTTTTTCATAGATTTCTCATTTCTTATACAACTTTCGTATCTATAGAAAATAGCCCTGTGCATTTAGGGTTTTGGGACGGGAATTGACGGAAACGGAACGGGAATGGGAAATTTGGGAATCCAAATATACTTCTCGAAAAATTCCTTTATTATAACGGGACGGGAAATAGCGGGAATGAGAAGGGAACGGAAAAATTAAGAATAAAAAATTAATTTTTAAAGTTTTAATAAATCGGGAAAATTGAAGATATTTAGGGAAATTACGGAAAAATATGGGAAAATACGGGAAATTATGGAAAAATTGAGAAAAATATGGGAAAATATGAGATATTTAAGAAAAAAATATCTAATTTTCAATTTTTTATTTTTTAAAAGGGAAAATCTGGAAATCCTGTACCCTTCCAGAACCTTTCTTTTACCCGTTTGAATAAAAGATATGTTCCCAAACGGGAAATTGCAAATTCCCATTCCCGAAAAGTTCGGGAAATTTTAAATGGGTAAGGGTGGGAATGATATTCCCGTCCCGAATTGCACAGGCCTAATAGAAAACACTATTTAAAAAAAAAAAATTGAATTAACACCAAATTCTCCATATTAAAATAATATATTTTTCCATAAAATTTGAACGAAGATTCACATTGTTTCCGCCCCCATTTTTTCCGTTCAGAGCAATATATGTTATATGTTATGAATTCAAGATATGTTATGAAATTATCCCTTTTTCACTAACTGTCCCGTGACCTCGCCGACACGAATACACATGTAGACTACATGCTGAAGCGAGAGCCATTTTTAATTTCTTGATTTCTTTGGTTACAGTAACTTTAGTACATGCATATATAATTTACAATGGTTAGATATCATATAATAATTGGTATACTGTAATTACTAATTTGATTAGGCACGTACTATTCGACCAAATCTGATAGGCCTCGTGGCTAAATTTTCAGTGTTACTACCAACCCTTTGATGTGGTTTGAAGAAGTTAGAGAAGTGTGGTCTCGGACCTCTTAAACTATCAGTCAACAGTAAAATTATAACACACATCAGACTTAACTATATGTAGCAAACCCTACGAATTGTATAATTTGATTTGTCTGTACGCTTATTACACAAATTATATGACAAAACTCTGTTTTTCTTTTTATAAGAAAGAATGTGTTAACTTTTATTCGATGAAAATGGAAAACGTAATTTTACCAAGTACCAACCATTGTGAACAAAGAACTCTAACTACAGTATCCATTAAGTGCTCAAGCTTAATCTGTGTGTAAAGTCTAAAAGACTAAAACATTTTGATGGGGGAAAAAACGGTTACTTCATTTTCAAGTATCCATTGTTACTACTTACTACTAGCTTTGACGATTTAAGACGATGGCAAAACTGTATCTTCTTTTTATAATATAAGATTAATTTAAAACGCTAAAAGCCTACAGCATCTCCGTTGTTCTTACTTCCTTAAGAACGAATGTGTAACAATATGCTGAATTGGAAATTACAAAACAAATTCTCTCAGTTTGTTCTATCAACAATAACTTTTATTTGCTCATGAAAACTGGGACCAAAACTTTTTGTAGAGAAAATCTGTTCGTTAAAAGGCCTTAAAAACAAACACGTCTATTAATACAACATTCGAAAGAGAGAACCAGGCCCATTTGTAACAAATTTGGCCCAAATTACTTTATGCTTGATCGGAAAAATAGTCTCAGATAATATTCAACTCTTTCTCCCCGGTTACACGGAATAAACTGTTAAACCCAAAAGTCTATAGCTTTCCCCGCAAGTCAAAACCTTCTTCCTCTCCGCCATGGTCACATTCGCCATCAACGGGCAGCTTATCGCAGCGCCGGCAGTTTTCTCCACCGCCTCTCATCTCTCCACTCGCCGTAAATATTCTACCCTTTCTTCTTCTCGCGAACTCCGCTTCAACGCACCCTCTCCTCGCCTCCCATCTCTTCGATGCTGCAGCAGCAGCTCACCTAATCGCCAGACGGAGCCTTCGCCTAACAACAATCTCCTTAAATCAATCGCGAAATCTCTTGTTCTCGGCTCAGTTTCTTCCTCGGCGTCCCTATTTCTTCCACGACTCTCGTCGATTCTGGGAGGAGGAGGAGGAGGCGGGGGTGGAGGAGATGGCGGATTTTTTAGGGATTTTTTTTCTCTGGCAGCTCCAGTGGCCGTCGCGGACGAGGAACAGTCACCGGATTGGGATTCTCACGGATTACCGGCGAACATTTTGGTTCAGCTGAACAAGCTTAGTGGTTTCAAAAAGTATAAAATCTCCGAGATTCTCTTCTTCGACCGACGGAGCCAAACCGACGTCGCCACAGAAGATTCCTTCTTCGATTATGTATCGATTCAGCCAGGAAAAGTCTACACAAAAGCCCAATTGCAGACGGAGCTAGAATCCCTCGCTACCAGCGGGTTGTTCGACAAAGTCGATTTGGTAGGGAAGACGAAAACCCGACGGAACGCTGGGCGTCACAATCTCCTTCGCGGAGAGCACGTGGCAGCCGGCGGAGAGGCTCCGATGCATCAACGTTGGGCTGATGACACAGCCGAAGCCGTTGGCGACTGACGCTGACATGACGGGTAAAGAGATGATTGAGTATCTGAGGAGCCAGGAGAAGGATTACAGGCGGAGGATCGACAAGGCGAGACCTTGTTTGCTTCCCGGAGGGATTCAGAGAGAGATGATGATGATGCTTAGGGACCAAAGGAAAGTAAGTGCGAGGCTGCTGCAGAGGATTAAGGATCGAGTCAATAGGTGGTACCAGGACGAAGGGTACGCTTATGCTCAGGTTACGAACTTTGGGAACTTGAACTCTAAGGAACTTGTCTGTGAAGTTATGGAAGGAGACATTACGCAGCTGGTTATCCATTTTCAAGATAAGCTTGGCAATGTGATTGAAGGTAACACACAGACTCCAATCGTGCACAGGGAAATCCCCAAACAGGTAAATTAATGTATTTTGGTTTCTTTGGTATCAGTTGATTGATTGTGACTGACTGAACGTAGAGGTTTCTTGAACAGAGAAATGTATATGTTGTTGCTAGTTTCTTTGGTTAATAGTATTTTTTTTTGTGTGTTTGTTTGGTTGACAGCTACGTCCAGGTCATGTGCTCAACATGAAAGCTGCGAACCAAGCCGTGAGGAACATTTTCGCTTTAGGCTTGTTCTCTGGCGTCGAAGTCATTCCAAGTCCTGATGAGAAAAACGTAGGAGGTGTTATTGTTGAGATCAAGCTTACGGAGGCGGAACAGAAATCAGCAGAAGTCAGCACAGAATGGAGTATTGTTCCTGGGAGCACAGGATATCCTTCATTGGTATGCATTGTATAGAGCTTCATTGTCTTGTCTAAAAGCTTCAAATTTTCACTGAATATTGCTATGTCCATTGTTTAATCTTGCATCATCAGGCTTCCTTCTAGCCAGGCGGGTCTGTTTCTTTAGAGCATCGAAACATCCATGGTCTTAACCGGTCTGTCATGGGTTCAGTAACCACTAGCAACCTCTTGAACCCTGAGGTACATTCAGTTTCTGATACACTCATGTTACCTATCTGGTTTTCCAATTTGTAGTTTGATGAAAATCCACTTATACACACGGTTTTCTCTCAGGGTGATCTTTCGTTTGAGATGGAGTATGTACACCCATATCTGGACGGTGTTTACAATCCTAGAAACCGTATCTTCAAAACGAGCTTCGTCAACAGCAGCAAACTCAGCCCAGTATTCACTGGAGGGCCTGGCTTTGAGGAAGCAGTGCCTCCAATGTTAGTGGTCTAAAAGCTAACATATCCGAGGTAAGCAAGTCCGCCATTGAGTCGACTTGTTTTCATCTCCTGCAAGCGCCTCAACAATCCCGTGTTTTTCGTTGCAGAACTTCACCCCTCAGAGTAACGTCACATATGGACTTGTGTTGGAAGAGATAACAACAAGAGATAAATACAGTCAAATCTCTACAAATGGGATGAGATTACTCCCTAGTGGAGGAATCAGTGTTGATGGACCTCCAACAACTCTAAGTGGCACCGGTGTTGATCGCATTGCGTTTCTACAAGCCAACGTTACCCGAGACAACACCAGAAATGTGAACGGAGCTATTGTTGGAGAGAGGAATGTCTTTCAGGTTCTTGCAACACATCCTCTTTGCTGGTGTTAAAGAAATTTTATAAGCTTGTTTAACACATTGTAGTAATGTATACAGGTGGATCAAGGGTTGGGTATAGGAAGCAATTTCCCGTTCTTCAACCGGCACCAACTAACGTTAACAAGATTCATTCAGCTGAAGCAAGTGGAAGAAGGATCAGGTAAGCCACAACCACCGGTTCTAGTCCTCCACGGCCATTACGGTGGCTGCGTAGGCGATCTTCCGAGCTACGATGCGTTTGTTCTCGGTGGACCTTACTCTGTTCGAGGCTACAACATGGGAGAGCTCGGTGCAGCTAGAAACATTCTCGAGCTTGGCGCTGAGATTAGAATACCTGTGAAGAACACGCATGTGTACGCCTTTGCCGAGCATGGAAACGATTTGGGAAGCTCAAAGGATGTGAAAGGGAATCCAACGGCGGTTTACAGGAGAATGGGACATGGCTCTGCGTACGGGGTGGGTGTGAAACTTGGTCGGGTACGAGCTGAATATGCTGTGGACCATAACTGTGGAGCTGGTGCTCTGTTTCTCCGGTTTGGAGAGAGATATTAAGGTGAAACTGAAGCAAATTGGTCGTTACAAACTTTAGCTTTATATGCATATTATGGCTCATTTTGTTCATGTCACTTTACCTAACTGGCTATGTAAATTATGCAGTGAACAGAGAATTTCTTGATTGTTAATTTCACATATGCTTGGGATTTTATCTGAAAGAAGTACAGTATATAGAGTTTTAAAATTTGTTTGACAAAACATGCTCTGATCTACACATTACATAAAACTGAGATAATTTCTGTTTCATTACCTTGTAACAGACAAAATCAATAGAAAGATCGGATTTATGGATGTGCAGAAATTTGCGTTTGATTTCTTGTTTGAATTGGGTTTAGATCATATCATACAGAAAGAAAAATCAATTGTTAAAACTTCATCTACTAGACTTCACTAATTCATCAACCAAAAACCCAACACTTAGGCCATTAAACAACTATAGAATTGAGACCAGCTGCTAACGAATCAACTCCAAGATTACCGAACACTTAGACCAGCTAACAAATCGACTCCAAGATGTCTGCAATGTTCTTGCTTCCTCGAGATCCACGCAAGAACTGGAGAAAAGGCATGAGCTTATTCACCAAACCCCGAAACATATCCACCAAAACCTTATCATTCTGCGTGCCTCTCAGTGCCTTGCTCACCACGAAATTGCCACAGTCGCTCCTCGCCAGCCTCAACAACATGTGTCCTTGGCACTCCAAAAGCTCCTCCAACACCACAAAGACAACCACTGACTCCTTCGCCTCCAAAAGCCGCTCCACGATGTAGCTTCCGTACTTCTTAAACGACAGATCAACGCAGTGACCACGGAGGCTAACCGCGATGTTACGCGTGCAACGCAAGTCATTCAGCTTGAGCACGTGTTGGATCACAAAGTTCCCATAAACATCGCTGCTTAGCCAAAGAGCGTTTTCCGCGACCACGTCTAAGAGCTGGTTTCTGTAGTAAGGGTGGTCCGAGTCGGTTATGATCTCGTTGAGCGCGATGCAGCCGTGTTGGGCACGCGCGATGTCGAGCGCGTGCTGGAGAAGGTGCTCGTAAATGACTTCTTTCTTCGCTTCGTCGAAAACTTGCATCCCTCGAACCACAACGTAGGGCGCGTGGTTCTCGGTCATGACTTGGAGGAAGCGGCGCATGATAGCGGCGGCCAAGAAGGTGTCCACGTCATCTGATTTCCCGAGAAGCTTCCGCAGGCGGCTCGAGCCGTTCTTGTTTTTTGCGATCTCCAAGAAGTAATCGGAGTCCGACGTCAGCAGAGACGCCATCGTCTGGAGCTCTCTTCGGTCTAACCTTGAGGATGAGATCATCTCTTTGAAAGAAACCGCGTCTTCTTGCTCGCTGCTAGTCATAAAGTTAAACATCCATTGCAAACGCATCTCACGTTCTTGATCAGAAGTTACGCTGGGGAAGAAACCGCCGGGGAATGAATTGATTAGAGAATTATCGTCTCTTGGAGGAGGAACGCCGGCGATGGGGATTCCACGTGGAAAAGGAGGAGGAATAGCCAGATTCTCCACTTCGATGGGTTCTCTCGCGGCGGAAAAACGGAATTGTGGTAAAGCATTGATCATCGTCGACATTGAGAGAGAATCGATGTTTGCCATTGTCTTCATGACGACGTTGATTCTACAGAATGAAAAGTACTCTCGGAAATTAATAAAAGGTGTTGTTGTTGTGTGATTGTGGGGAATGAGAGAGATTTGAGATTTGGGGAGTAGTGATATGCGTATTTATAGGGTTTCGTAATACGTTTCGGAAAAGGAAATTTATCTGCCGACGTTTCGCTGGAGTATCCTTGTCCCCCCTTTTGACCATGATAGAGTTTCCTTATTCCGATTGTTTTCTGTAACAATTTATTAAAGATTAATTTAAGTCTTTAATTCATCGGTATAATTAGTGCTTCGAAATATATCCACTACTCCCTTCCCTCTATAGTTAACGTTAGGGGAGACATATGCATCCCTGAGTTTTCCTTAATCTCGTTAACTAATTCGAGTCTAGATGGGTTATAATTTAGAATTTTCTCGTTAATTAGTTCGAGCTATAGTTAAGGGAATCTCGTTAATTATTTCTCTTTTTATTACTTTTTTGATGTAAATATATATATGTCCTTCGATCATGTGTCTTTGTGATTCATGACTTCAAGTTGGTGTCTTGGAGATTTAGATTAATCTTGTTTATTTTTGTTGATTAAATCATGACGAATAGTCTACTGCTGAAAGTAACAAGGTTTTAGTAGAATGTTGTTTTGTGGTGGAGGACGCACGTCGAGTGAGGGTGTGGCAAGTGCCCCTCTCTAGTTTTTGTTTTTCTTTAAGTAAGTTATATATAATTTATTTAGATGTCCCTAGGATAAATATATGTTACAATTGGTGACCCATACTAAAAAAAGCTTCTGGATCCGCCACTGGGAATCATTGAACCATTTTTATGGAGAATTTAGGAGTAAAAAGACGGATCAACTGGAGCTATAGAGATAAGGGTGGTGCAACAAGGAACTTTCGATGGTATCATGGAGTTTTTGATCACTCAGGGTCTCAAACTCAATTACTCAATACAAGACACCCGTTTGCATCATATCTTCCAAGACCTTAGTGATTTTATAATAAAAGGTTGAAGCTCGGTTTTCTACCCGATAAGCCCTTCATGTAAACTAAAATGGTACCATGAAATAAAAAAATTATATTTTGTATGCATTAAAATAAATTTTTTTTTTTTTTTTTTTTTTTTTTTGGGANTTTTTTTTTGAGAAGAGGGTTATAGCTTATAGGGTATCTCTTTGTTATCTTTATTTCTTTTGTTAAAGGTATCTTTGTCAACACTTAATATTAGACTTATTTGCTACTGTACTTTCTGTAATGCCCCTTTAAGGTAATGGTGGATGCAGTTTCTTGTTCAATGTCTTTGCAAACCAACTTGTTGAGATGCACAATAAGAAATAGACTCGATGATTGAAGAAAATATTGAAAAAAAATGACCATTATTAGCGAAACAAGCGAGACTTTAACTAGATTTTAATAACCCATTAAGTAAATTGTCGAAGTTTTGTAACGTATTGTTTAATTACTAATACTAGAGAAACAATAACTACAAACTTGAAAAAGGTTTCAATATAAAGGAACTTGGCCCGACAATCATGTGGATGCCTACGAAATACGAATATCAGTTGATTCACCTGAAAGGAATCATTGGTCATTAATATATCAAGTTTGATATACCATGAGAATGCTTCTAACGAGGCCAATCTAGATATTAAGATATAGTATCGGTTTTCCCAAAAACAATTGCAAAGACACCGAACCGATCAAAATTGTACTCAGCTCAATACTAAAACGTGTCCAAATAAATCCAAAGACTCATTTGAAATGGGAAGGTGCAATGATTTAAAGATTTACTCACCAGAACAAGACCCGGATCTAAATCTGAAACTCTAGTCAAAAACACCGAATCCATTATTAATCGATCTCAAAATATTATTCTTGGTTTGGAGAAGAAACAAAGAGAACTTTGTGAAAGATAATCCAACATATTTTTTGTTTGCGTTTAGATATTATTCACGCGTTTACTAAAAAAGACATTTCAACCAAAACACAAAAAACAGAGAAAAAAAACAAGTCACAAACGATCCACATGTACATATTTGGACCATTGGTAGAGGTGTATGGGTTGATGAATTAGTTGAACCTACGCTCCATCAACTTCTTCACAAAACCAGAGAGTTATCGAGATATCCAAATTTCTAATTGGCTGAAAATGCCATATAAAGAGAAAGTTTGATTGTTCTTATCGACAAAGATTATTATACATGGCAGAGCGCTTTCACTAAACTATCAACTTGAACGTAATTCGGGAAAATTCCCATAACAATACGTTAAATTCATGTATTCAGGCTCTACAAAAAATATATAGACTAATAAAAACTTTTATTTGATACTTAATGTAGGTTTGACACCTATGATTTAAAGATGTTAAACCATTAATTGAACATCCTTTTTTTGGAGAAATTTGGAAAAAAGATAAAAAAAACTCCCCTCTGATCCATATAACCTTTTTAATCATATTTTGTTCTAATATATTTTATAATGCTTTCAAAATAGAGATTAATACTATAATTTTAACATAAAAATTAACAATATACAGAAATCGTATTAATATTTTTAAAACAAAATAACAAAGAAACAAAATTGTTGTTTTTTTTTTTTTTCATCTTTTGTGGGCCATAACAGGCCGGCCCACGGACCCAATATCCTTCCAATGAAGAAATTAACCCCACATGGGGAAGGTGGAATCGAACTCCATATAAGATGGTAACAGAGGTGTAATGCAACCACTGGCCCACTTGCTCCTCTCCAAAAAAAAAAAAAAAAAAAAAATTTTTTTNTTTTGCATGGTTTTCTCATTCTTTTCTTTTCACTCTAACTTATTCTCTTCTTTCTCTTCATCAACAATGAAATCTTATCCTTTGATTGAACACCATTTCTACACCACAACTCATATACATCAACAATGAAATGATGAATCTCATCCTTTGATTGAACACCATTTCTACACCACAACTCACATACATCAACAATGAAATCTCATCATCAACAATGAAATCTCATCCTTTGATTGAACACCATTTCTACACCACAACTCACATATATCAACAATGAAATCTCATCCTTTGATTGAACACCATTTCTACACCACAACTCACATAAATATACAACATGATTAGAAGAAGATGGAGAAAGCAACCACAATAATTTAGAGCAACATCAACATGACCCTAAAAAGAAGAAGAAGAACACATAAATTGTCGTTCTTTTTTTTTTGCTTTCTTCAGTGGAGAAAAATAAGGAAACTGTTAGATTTAAAAAGATTTTTTAAAAATATTTACTTACCATTTTAGTCAAGATTTTCTCAGATTTTCACATAAATTTTATTCATATGAACGGTAGAATTTAATATTATTTCTAGAATATGTATTATTTCTAGAATATGCATTCTATGAATGGTAGAATCTATATTATTTCAAGAACGAGAATGATAGAAATCGGTGTAATTGTCAGATAACATTTGGTACTGAATAGTAGAAAATAGAATATTCGTAGAATGTCTTTTCTACTAATGGTAGAATTTTGCACATAAGTCAGAAAACATTTTCTACTACTAGTAGTACGTGAACATAAGTTAGACCTTATGTTCTACGGGTAGTAGACTAGTGAAGATAACGTAGAAACCATATTATTCTGTTAGTATAAAAGAGGGCAGCAAGTAGAATATGCATTTTTAAAAACATATGTTTAACATATTTATTTCAGAAATATTTACATTTTATTAGGATAGTGAAGTAAAAAAATGATAAATTTCATAAAATGTGTATTAGGACAAGTGGAGGGTTTTTGAGCCTATATTCACAAATCTCATTTTTTTTCAACATATAATCGGAAATTGTCAATATATTTAAATCTATTACTAATAAAAGTTGACCCTATAGACCTCTAAGGGTGTCTACATGGGATTAAAAAACTCAATCTAATTAGTCCACATCACTATTATTTTAATTTAAGTAAATTTCCTAATTAACATATAAATTATTAATAAATTTATGTATGTTTACATATTATTAATCAAGTTTATCATGATTTGTGAAAAAAATATATTTAACAATTCTCTATATTCCTTATTGTATTGTGATTTCTTTTACTATTAGGAATATGATGATCTGGAATCAAAGAAAATGTGTTATAGAAAAAAAAGAGATGGTGGAAATAACATTAGACAAAGACTTAATAGAGTTGTTATATTATATCGAGGCTTTAACATTTGGTTTCCACAAACAATGAAAATAAACTTATCATATTTTATATATACCGTAAAAAAAAAAAAACCTATTTCAAACAAAAATGTGATAGTTAAACCCAACAGTAACAAATAACAAGGTATAAAAATAGATGCATGTAACTCTGATGAAAATAAGAGGTTTGACCTTCATTGTCATAGACAAACAAAGTTTGTCAGCAAAAAGATATTGTAAGTGAAAAAATTGGTTAATGATTTTGTATTTTATTTTAGCATTAACACCGACGTTCTTATCAACCAATGCTTCAGTAACATTCATGTGACTTCGGTCTATAGCCCAATGCAATGGTGTCCGATTTTCACTGTCTATATTAAATCTAGAATGGAAATTTTGAAAGCAAATCAAAATTTTTTTTGTGAAAATACTTTAATGTATAGACTACTAACCTCTTGCATTTACGGGTATGCCATCTTCTATGCATTTCAGTAGATTCTTCACTTTTCCTTCTCTTGCAAAGGTGTGAAGTGCATCAATCTTCCTGGAACACGAACATGACAAAAAATAATAAAATGCAAATTGGGTTTACAAAGTACCTCAAATTTTTTTTTGATATTGAGTAATGATTAATTCTAAAACTTCAATGATAAAACTTACAGCTAATTAAGTGTAATTAGTGAATGTTTCGAAATAATATAGAAAGATTTGGAGCAAAGAGGATTTAGGGTCAATCGTCACCTACACTAACATGCAATTTCTCAAATTCTGAAACGAAATACTTGGTGTTATGCATATAATTGAAACAGAGGAGGGTAGGGTGATAATAAGGATATAGGGATTAAGGTCTTGGAGCAAAATAGTCTTCAATTGAAAAATAATTTAAGGTTTTTGAAATGATAGTGGGAAAAACTTGGCATTTTTTTATCTTCTTCGACGAAGGTAATAAAATTTGTAATTTCTGACTAAACCCGAAATGTGACAAAACCAGATTCCTGAACCGAAAATTGGAAACACGGTTATGTATAATCAATTTTGAAAACATGAAAAATAGAAAAGTCATAATAGTTTTTAAAAATAAAAATAAAAATACGAAACCCGGGTAATACACCTAGTCTATACTATAAGAAGAGGATATCCATCTTCCACAGTTTGACACGTCAGCATTTTAAGTTACTGAGAAAGTGACATGTGGCATTTAGAAAATAAAAACTTTTCAACTACTCCCTCCGTTCCTTATTAGGGAATATTTAAGCATTATGTATCTGCAATTATTTGGATGTATCTGGATTTAAAACACATCCAGATAATTGCAGATATGTAATGCTTAAACATTCATTAATAAGGAACAGAGAGAGTATTTAATAACTTTTCAATTTTTCCATTCAGTGTAACTCTTCACATTTTTATGTTTAATTAACAATTCATAGTAAAAAAAAAAAGTTAGTGTTCGAAGATTCAAAGAAAAATAATAATAACTAATTATTCATTAATTAAATATATTTACAAAGTTGTATATAAAATTTTGTTTATTTGCTTATATATAAAAATATGTCAAAATATTATATGTATATGATAGAATTTTACTGGGTGAGGATCGAGTAAAGATAGTTCATGTATCAAAAAATAGTATTCAAAGTATACCTATAAAATTTAGAATCATGTAATAATGCGGAGATTAGCACTCGCATCGTGCGGATCAAATTTCTAGTATCTATAAAAAGACCATGAAAAATAATACTTCCTCTGTTTCATTCTATTAGGGGTTTTAGAGTTTTTTGTTTCATTTTATAAGGGGTTTTAGAGTTTCTATGCAAAAGTAAATGTGTTTTTGTTACTTTTGATTGTTTATATTATGCAGATTATGTTTTTATTGGCTGTCATGTTTTGGAATTGTTGAAAAAATATATTTTATTTAAAAAATAGAAAAATTAAATGGCTTTTTAATCAGTGTATAAAAATCTTAAACCTATGAAACAGAGGGAGTTTATATACATATGAGTCACGTGAATAAACTCAGAAAGTTCTCGAGACAGCCCAACTATATTAGTTGGAAATTGATAACAACATTTAATTTCCTGAAATAATTATTCAATCTAATAATAATTCTACGCCAATAATTGAATTTGAAATATATTTTCATTTAGATAACTAAATTATTGCCTTATAATTTGCTATATAATAAAGAGCCAATTTCAGGTAAACTAAAGGACAACCAAATATGAATTTGTGCTCTGATCTCAGTGACAAATTAGACGATAAGGTTTTGGAGGACTTGACGTTCAATGTGAAGGAAATACAAGCCAATGTATTGCAGGAGATTCTCACACTTAACGCAAACACCGAGTATCTTTGGCGTTTTCTCCATGGAATTTTTGATAAAGAGCTTTTTAAGAAGAATGTTCCCATAACGGTCTACGAGGATGTGAAGCTCTTTATCGAGCGTGTCGCGAATGGAGAGCCCTTTGATGTTATCTCTGGCAAACCCATTACCGGATTTATTCTAAGGTCTGTACTTATAATTTTCTTGGTTATTATTTGGTCGTTTGAGGAGAGACTCTAACGTTGAAGCTCTAATGGTTTTCTATTGTAGTTCCGGAACCTCTGGAGGAAAACAGAAGATGCTTCCCTGTAACAACAAGTACTTGGAAAACCTGAAATTCATCTACAACTACCGTTCACAAGTTATAAGCAAGTAAGGAAAAAAAGAAAAAGAAAATACTGTTTTAATCACACATTTCTGTATTTAAAAATTATTTATGAAAGTATCTTTTGTATTCATATATATAGGCATATAGATGGTCTCGAGCGTGGAAAGGGGATGGTGTTTAACTTTTGTACACCAGGGAAAACAACTCCTTCTGGTTTGCTAGCCTCACCTGCGACGACAAGCTTCCTCAAGAGTGATTATTTCAAGAATCGACCACCATTTTGGCATTGGTCATACACAAGTCCTGATGAAGTCATATTGTGTTCAGACAACAAGCAGAGTATGTACTGTCATCTTCTTTGTGGTATTATTCAAAGAGACGAGGTTGTGAAGGTTGGTGCCTCCTTTGCTTCTTCTTTGGTCCGAGCAATCATTTTTCTTGAAAATTATTGGAGAGAAATTTGCACTAATATCCGTTATGGTCGTCTTAGCGACTGGATCACTGATATTAGTTGTAGAGGATCTGTTTCAAAGATCCTTGGAGAACCTAATCCTGAATTGGCTGGTCTCATAGAAACCGAATGCAAACAGAGATCATGGGAAGGTATAATCCCAAGAATTTGGCCTAAAGCCAAATTAATCGAATGCGTGGCAACTGGTCAAATGGCACAATACGTTCCAACGTTGGAGTTTTACTCTAACAAGCTGCCTTTGATTTCGCCGAGTTATGTTTCTTCTGAAACAATGTTTGGAATTAATATGAACCCTCTATGCAAACCACAAGATGTGTCATACACGTTTATGCCCAACTTGTCATATTTTGAGTTCCTGCTTGTTGACGTGGGTGACAAAGTCGAAATTGTTGATCTTGTGGATGTCAAGTTAGGGTGCTATTACGAGCCCTTGGTCACAAGTTATTCTGGTGAGTTATGTACCTTACAAAAAGATATGTATTTATAAATTATAATATAAATATACATTATAAATAGAGTCATAAATATTTTCAACTAATCTATTAAATTGTGTTTGCTAATGTTAGGCCTACACAGATACAGGATGGGAGACATTTTAGAGGTCACAGGATTTTACAATAATGCACCTCAATTTAGATTTGTGCGCAGAGGAAATATGGTTCTAAGTGTTCATTTGGAGATAACTACGGATGACGAACTTCTAAATGCGGTGACACATGCGAAGATGGTTCTTGAATCATCAAAACTGATGTTGGTGGACTTCACAAGCTATGCTGATATTTCTAGTACTCCAGGTCACTATGTTCTTTACTGGGAGCTCAAAGGCAAATACAACAATGACATTGCTGAAATTGATAGCAAGGTTTTAGTAGAATGTTGCTATATGGTGGAGGAATCATTGAACAATCTTTATAAAGAATTTAGGAGTAAAGACGGATCAATTGGAGCTCTAGAGATAAGGGTAGTGCAACAAGGAACTTTCGATGCTCTCATGGAGTCTTTTATAACTCGAGGTGGTTCTTCAACTCAATACAAAACGCCCATTTGCATCAAATCTTCTGAGGCCTTATCGATTTTAGAAAAAAGGGTTCAAGCTCGGTTTTTTACTGATAAGTCTCTCATTTGAATTGAAATGGTACCATGGAATAAAGAAAAAAAATTGTAAGCATGAAATTAAAGTTTGCGGAAAATAGCATAAGCCTAAACAAAACTCATATCCTTCACCCTCATTTTTAGGTGTATTCTTTTGTTATGTTTTTCGTTGAAGGTATCTTTGTCAATTAAGTTTTTTTATGCGACTTGGTTAGCTACTGTACTTTCTCTAATGCCCTTTTTAGGTAAAGATTGAGGAAGTTTCTTCTTCAATGTTCTTGCAAACGAAGTTGCTGATATGCACCGCAAAAGTCGAGTCAATGACTAAAAGAAAATATTGAAATAATAATTAACCTGATTACATTGTTTAGGAAAAGTTGGAAAACGATAACTTTCAGTATAGTCTTACGTAGTATGGAGAAGGCATCTCATAAAAAGATGGAAAAAACCAACATTAACTAACATTGAACTTGTTTGAGACCAAACATTAACTAACATTTAACCCAGTTTCATCTCATCAAACTAGCTAGTTAATGGACAAAACCAACGTTAACTAGTTTGAGGCAGGCTTACAATACGACTCCAAGATCGCTGCAATGTTGCTTCCACGAGACCTACGCAAGAGATGGAGAAAAGGCATGAGCTTATCCACCAAACGCCAAAACAGAAAAGCCCTCAACGTATTCTCCTGCAAGACTCTCAGTGCCTTGGCCACCACGAAATTCCCAAACTCACTCCTCGCCAGCCTCATCAATCTGTCTCCTTCGCACTTCAAAAGCTCCGACATTACCACAACCATTGACTCTTCAACCTCCAAAAGCCGCTCCACGATGTAGCTTCCATACTTCTTAAAAGAGAGATCAACGCAGTGACCACGGAGACTGACCGCGATGTTACGCGTGCAACGCAAGTCTTTCAGTTTAAGCACGTGTTGGATCACAAAGTTCCCATACACATCGTTGCTTAGCGATAGAGCGCTCTCCGCGACCAAGTCTAGTATCTGATTCCTGTAGTAAGGATGGTCCAAGTCGGTTATGATCTCGTTGAGCGCGACGCAGCCGTTTTGGTCACGCGCCAAGTCAAGCGCGAAGTGGAGCGTGCGATCGTACATTGCTTCTTTCTTGTTCTTCTCGAAAACTCGCATCCCCCGTATCGCCACGTGGGACGCGTGCTTGTCTGTCGTGACGTGGAGAAAACGGTGCAAGATAGCGTCGGCGAAGAAGCTATCCGCGTCATCAGATTTTCCGAGAAGCTTCTCTAGGCGTTTGGAGCCGTTCTTGTTTCTCGCGATCGCCATGAAGTAATCGGAATCTGACGTCAGAAAAGACGCCATCCTCAGAAACTCTCTTCGGTCTAACATTGAGTTCATATCTCTAAACGGAGCCACATCATCTTCTTCGCTGTTACTGTTAGTCATAAAGTGGAACATCCATTGCAAACGCATCTCAAGCTCTTGAGGAGTGAAGGCGGAGCATATTCCGCAGAAGCATGGATGGTTAAGAGGTTGATTCGCTTTAGGGAGATTTGTTTCTATCGGTGGGGCGAATCTCGGAGGAGGAATGGCGACGGGAATGCCACGTGGAGGAGGAGGAACCACCGGAATCTCATCCATCATGGTTTCTCTTGCGGCGGGAAGACGGAGGTTCGGTAAAGCATTGAGCATCGACGACAGTGAAAAGGGATCGGAATTTGCCATTGTTATCCTCAACTTATGCTACAGATGATTCTACAGAATGAGATTAAACTCTGTGATCCCTTATAAGATTGTGGAGAATGAACGAGAGTAATGATATGCGTATTTATAGGGCTTTGTTTTTCCTACTTGTTATTGACATCACTCAGGTTAATTTTGACATAACTCAGGTTAATAATACCTTTTGGAAAAGGAACATTTCCCCGGAGTTTCCCTTTTTATATTCTTTAACCAGTTAATGAAAATCTAAAACATTACCACCATGTTTCCTTATTCATGTTAACCATGGATTATAATTAGGATTTTCTTTTCCGGCAGATGAACCCTTAATTAAATTTTTACGATTTTATTAATATTTTGCAAATACACATTTATTCATCTAGATAAGTCAATCTGAGTAAGACAAAATATAACCACATTAGTTGTTACGATAATTGGATGTAAAGTTTCTTGTTGTAAGAATTTTTACGAGTTCCCATGTTAAAATTTACAAGTAAACTTAAAATATAAATCCCGAAGAGTATTAAGAGTTAAGACCATTACTTGATCTAGTTGTTCCTTAAGATCACATTATGTAATATGCGAATTTTAACTCACATAATGACAAATCTAGGGCAGTGCCACAAACGATTTAGCTATACTGCTCTGCTCATTATAGACATTTAAACGATTTAAACATCATAATTTCTTCAAATATTATATCACTGAAAAAAAAAAATTTCATTAAAGCCGCGAAACAATAACCATACCACAAATATATTGAAAATAAAAAAGAGTCGTTCCTCACAAGAACAGCAACAAAAAAAAAAAAACTTTTCCAAGCTTATTTTTCTACGAACACATGAAACCAACCAAACCACCACCATTTTGTAGCACCATATAACACCTCAACAGCCGACACAACTCAGTAAACCCAAAAAACGCGTCTGCGTTTTGCGTTTTACTTTTTGGGAACGTTAAGCCTTAGCCTGAAATCTTCTTCCATGAGAGGAAGTCCTTCTCTGAGCTTCACTTTAGGCTCCCAACCCAAAACCTCCTTAGCCTTGCTAATGTCTGGCTTCCTCTGTCTTGGATCGTCCGGTGTGTTCTCCACCATCTTTATCTCTATGCTCGGGTTAATAAGCTCCTTAACCGTCTCAGCCAGCTCCACCATTGTGAACTCACCTGAGAGAAAACAGAGCATTTTCAGAACAGAAACCCTAAATGAGATGATGATATAATTGTGTACTCAAGGCGGGCCGGACCTGGGTTACCGATGTTGATAGGGCCAGTATCATCGCCTTCCATGAGACGGATTAGGCCATCCACCATGTCCGAGACGTAACAGAAACTGCGTGTCTGCGTCCCCGGTTTCTGAACCGTCAACGCCTCACCTCTGAGTGCTTGAGCTATGAAGTTGCTCACCACACGTCCATCGTCAATGTTCATTCGTGGACCGTACGTGTTAAAGATCCTAGCAATGCGGATCTCTAGAAAAACAGCGAAATGGACCAAATGAGAATCTTAAAAGAAGAAAAAGCAACGCGGTGTGCGTTGAGAGAAACGCAAAACTGACCAATGCCGTGTTGCCTGTGGTAGTCAAACATCAAGGTCTCAGCTACACGCTTGCCTTCATCATAGCAACTTCGAACCCCTTTTGTAACAGTAAACAGGTTAGGGTTTTACAAATGCAAGAAAGGTTTTTGGTGAAGAAGATGCGTGGACATTACCAATTGGGTTGACATTTCCCCAGTAGCTCTCAGGTTGAGGGTGGATGAGAGGATCTCCATACACTTCCGAGGTCGAGGTGAGCAAAATTCTGTTTAGAGAAGGAACAGATGTTAGTTTCAAAGCTGATGGTATCAAGAAATAGAGAGAGAGGAGTACGTCACGGACCTTGCTCCAACACGCTTGGCAAGACCGAGCATGTTCAGAGTCCCAATCACATTGGTCTTGATCGTCTGCAGAAAAAGATTTTTGCGATGATCAGAAAAACTAATGCTTGTGATGGTGTTTAAGATGATATGTTTCCGCACAAACCTTGACGGGGTTGTACTTGTAGAAGATAGGAGAGGCAGGACAAGCGAGATGGTAAATCCGATCAACCTCGATCAACAAAGGCTCCGTGACATCTACATTTCAACAGCCCCCAAAAAACCAAACAGACATGACCATGTTGGATCTTGTTTGACATTAGAAAAAAAAAAAAAAAAAAGATGAAGCAGCTTGAGAGAGAGAGCATACCGTGACGAATAAGCTCAAACCTCGGGTGGCCGATCCACTTCTTGAGGTTTTCTTTTGATCCAGTGAAGTAGTTATCAGCAACAACCACCTGGAGAATCAAAATCAACACTCAAAATTTGACGCACATCTAAAAATCTGTTTGTGTGTGTGTGTTGAGAACAGACATATACAAACCTCGTTCTTCTCATTTTCCATCAGCCTATCAACCAAGTGAGAGCCGATGAAACCAGCTCCTCCAGAAATCAAGATCCTCATATTGGACTACACAAACAGCAAAAAAAAGCAAAGCACATTTTATAACTCGCGTTCGCAGCCAATCCGATCAAACGAATAAACCCCAAGATCTGATTCCGTAAAGTGTCGACTGTCTACGATGATGATCTGATCTCTAAGTGGCGTAACCGTGATTCGGAGTACAATGCCAAAGAGATCAGGTGATTCGTGACACACCAGATCGCATTTTCAATCTCAAATGGGGTAGCACCAAAATCGAATCGAATACAAGTGAAGAAATTATAAAAACTTCACCTGTAAAAACTTGGAATTGCGGAGAGGAGAAGGCAAAGGCGGAGGCTTTGTGCCGTTCTGTGTCTCACTTGTAGCCGCCATTGCTGAGATCTCAATCCTGGATTTTTTAGGAAGACGCATCAAATTAAATGGGATTGAAATTTCAGGAATTTCGATCAGAGAGAAGAGGATTTACTTTACCAGAAGCTTCGGAAATGAAGAAACAGGTTTTGGAAGACAAACCTAAACCAAATGTTCTGATCTGATTGAGAAGAAGAGACTCCGAGAGATCGTCTACTTATACTCTCCCAGATGTCTGAACTTCTTCATCTACCAAATATCGCAATTCCAAAATTAATTAATTATATTCCAAATATAATTTTAGTTGGAATGATTAATAATTTTAATATTAATATTTAGAAAGAGCAGAGACTTCAGAAACACGAAATGCGGAATTAACGGATAAAAAAACACGTCAACTACTAAATCACGACAACGTTTGACCTAACAGAAATCTGGCGTCGCATTTTTTTGCATTATGCAGATTCGAGGAAATATTTTTCTTTTCTCTTTTACACTTTTGCAGCTTTTTTTTTGTTATCCAGCTAATTTTGTTCTTTCATTTGTCACTAGATAATAGATATCTTCTTATCTAATCCCAAAGGATTGTAATAGATTATTAACTATATGACGTGGAGTCACCTTCACATATTTGAGTTCATTTAACCTATTATATGGATAGAAAACAATGTAGTATTATGCAAACGTGCAAAACTAACTAAACCTTTAACTCTTTATTGGTTTTCGTTTCGGTTTACTCTGACATCTATGATCATCTATATGTCTATATGTCAAAATAGTGTTTATCTTCAGAATATAATGTTTTAGTGTCTTGTTATTTCATTATGAAAAAAAAATAAAATAATGGGCAATCTTGAAAGAAACATACTGTAGTAATGATCTAATAAGTTGTAATACTCATGAAAACTTGATCGAAGACATCAGATAATAATATTAAGAAATATCCTCAACAAACTCTTTTTCGAATTGAGTAAGACTTACTTCTGGTTAACACCAACCAAACTAGAGTATGACTTACGTTTTATCAACACAAACCACGTGATTTCTGTTTTACATCCCACAATGGGTTAGTTATCAACAACAATGGCTCTATTGACTAAACCCTTCTGATTAAATTGTTTCTCTTATATATAAGAAACAAGAAATTGTTTCGTAGCTTTATTAGTTCTACAAACAGAATGTTCCGTTTCTTTCCCCAAATAAATTTGGCTTAAACCCATTCAAATCATCAAATGACCTCAAGTGGAGGACAATTGCACGCCGGTTTTATAGGCTAAACCGGGACGGCCTGTGATGTTAATGGCTCGTAGTTCAACGTTCGGAACCAAAAACTGTGAATTGCAAACAGTGCAAAGTCAGAGAGCAAATCATTCATGAAATTAAGGGTTCTGAGCAAAGAAGCATTGCTTAACGAATGAAATTTTTATCGTTTTAAAGAAACATTTTCTCAAGAACAACAGTTTTCTCAACCAAACACTTTTCAGAACACTCTGATTCTCCAATGCGAACACAAAAAAGGGATATAAACCAGGTTATAACAAGTTTGTGTTCGTGCAGTTTTTGAAGAGTTTCTGATAGGACTATGAAGAACTTTGATGAAACTCCAGAGATCTCAGAGGTGTGGAAGTTTTGAAGTTAATCACGACATTTCTTGAGACTTTCTGACACAGCGGCTCACTTTCTTCTTGAACTCGTCTCTCTTCTCTCGCCATTCTTTCTACGCATGAGAGAAAAACACACACAAAAAAAAAAAAAACACTCATGAGCAAGATCTGCTCTTTGATTCCAAAGCTATATGCCGAGAGCTAATCAACTGAAATACTCACAGCAGCTTCAACATTTGCTGGAGACTCATCGTTGGGACCAGAAAGCATCGATATGATACTCAACATAATACTTTCAACCTGAAACAACGAGAGACATGAAAAACCACTCACAGATCTAACTAGAGAGTGTGAAGTATGGATGCTCTACGTGCACTCTGAAGCAAAAACACACTGAGATATCACTGCAGACAAAGATTAAAAATCTCAAATCAGGTCAACATACAGTATGAACAGGGGTCCAGCGTTCGCTTGCAAGCTCATAACCACTTGGATCATCACCGGGAGGATGAAGAATAGATATGCAAACACGGCCGTCGGAATAAACTGCACGACACAAACGAAAACCAAAACCAGCAAATGGCTAAGAAAAGATGGAGAAACGTCTTATATTCATATTCCCTTTAGACTAACCGTTAGGATGCCACATATCTGAAGTAAACCTCACGGTTGGTGGGCTATTGGGGTAATTTTGCGGGAAGGTCATGATGGCGTTAAAGAATCCTCCTTCGCTGCATTGTGTTCACCAAAGTTTTTAAAACCATATATATGCACAAAGAAGCTTTGGCAACTAAGAGCACTGAAAACAAGGACAGAGCAAATTTTTTTCATTCACTTCTCACAAAAGAGAATCCGTTCCGATGTAATCTATTGAAAAGCAATTCGATCTCAACAACATAAGAGCTAACCTAAATTATGAACACTTCGCAAACAATCATCTGATCTACAATGTTCAATCTCAAGCAGTATCAACGCAAATTCAGGCGGCAAAAGCACGATTCCATAAGAATCAGTGAGAGCGATTTCGAATTCATTGTTCGAACAGACCTAAATAAGAATCGAACTTTCTGTGATGTACAATGTAAATGTTCAATCCCACCAATCATGTGATCCTAAAATGTTCAATCTCAAGCAATAACAAAGCGAGATTAGGCTAAAATCTCAACAAAATCATGTAATCAAAAGGTAAGGGGGGATTAAAGGGAGCGAGGCGTACTAGAGAGTATCTGGAGGTCCGATGATGGTAACACCCCATTCGAATATATTCTTCTCATCAACGAGTCCAGCAGAGAATCCATCAACAGGATGCTTACAGAGATCTGAAACAAGAGACAAAAATTGGAATCGAGAACAAAATAATAAGTAACCAGAGAACCGTAAGAAGACTGATTTTGCCGAAGGGATTTTTGTATGCCTTTGAGTTGTTTTTGGAGGAGAAGGCTAGCTTGCGAAGCCGCCATGGCTGATGATAGAGAATCGAGCTGGAAACTCCAGAGAGAGAGAGAGAGAGAGAGAGAGAATTGAAATTGAGATTTTGAATCGAGAGAACGTTCTGAAAAATCGAACTTTGGTATTTTCGGGAAATCGATGTTCCATCATGAGAACACATTAAAGGAGGTGTGATCAGCTACGGAACATACCATTCTATACTTTACCATTCTAACCAATAAGGTCTAGAGTCTTGTAAACGTTTCCAGATTTTGGTTAAACCGGTTTTGATTTGGTTTGATAGATTCTCGGTTCGGAAACTTACCAAATCAATGCAGCAAATATAAAAAATGCACCTGCCTTTGTTTTTCTCTCTTTTCTTTGTTGCATGAGATCATAGGATTCATTAAAGCTGATTATGTATATTTAATTATTTATAATTCAACCTCATTAGAATATAAAATAATATCAAATCGAATTAAACCAAACCAAAATAGACTGTGTTCTGATTGGCTGCATATTTCAAATTCGAATGTCTACCCCTAATTTATACATGAATCGGGATCATTTCCATTTATCTGATTGGATATAATTAAGATTTGGATTCCCTTTTTCTTATCAAAAAGCCTATCGAGAAATTATATTTATACATATTGATTCTTTTTTTATATTTAGACCAAATCAAGTTGCCATCATGAAATGACCCAGACTTTCTGTATAAGGTCCATTATCAATCATCATAATAACCCAAAAAAAAAAACTAAACCAAGAACTTTATTTTATTGATTGAAGATAAGAACTTTATTTAAATAGTTATAATCCGAGCAATACCTACAGCCTACAGGCTACAGACAAGCCAATGTAACGGTAGTTCCCGGACCAGTAAGCGAGACCCGGCGACCTTTTCTGTTTATCAGTATTAAAATTAACTAATAAACATTACACAAATTAAGATTAACTAATAAACATTTCTGACATACGATTACCAGATTTACATGAATTTCATAAACATTTTTTAGACGAACACTACGTGCTAAACAATCTGTCCAAAAGTTTTAACTATGAGAAATAAAAGAAAGCGAATAACTATTTATGATATATCCATATATCATGGCGCTTTTTCAAAAAGATATATATCATGGTGGCTTTGTTACCCTCTAATTTTCGGATAATCGTGGTGGTTGTAATGATGAAACCTAAATGAATGATGAACAAAAAAAAAAAAAAAAAAAAAAAAAAAAAAAATAAAAAAAAAATGCAATTGAAATGAAGGCGGCATTATTATTTGGCCGACATATATTACTACAGTAACTGTGAATGTTCTCAAGTTCGTAGCTACAATACTACTATGGTACCATGACATAAGATTAAACCAAGTTTAATTGTTGGGTTTGGTTCGGTTTTTGTTGATCACATTGTGATATGTGTTAAGTTATATGGGGTTTCAACTCAAAATTAATTAACAAATGAGTGAAGTGGCTAATATCTCTTATATATTAATTTAGATCTCTTCCAACTTTCAATATAAGATATATTCTTTAATACGCCTCTTCGAAACGATGGTTCTTTGGCTATCGATTTCAATATGTTCGGGCTTGGATCGACGATACCAGTTTTGAGCTTTGTCGATAATTGGACCAACTTTGGGTCGGATCAGGTTGGATTGCATGGATTATGGCTCTACCATGTTAAGTTACATGGATTTCCTACTCAAAACCAGTTGGCAATAATTAGAGTGGCTCATAACTCTTATATATTATTTTAAATCCCTTTCAACTTCTAATGTGATATATATTCTCTAATAAATTTGCGAAGTAGGACGTTTCTAAGATTTTAATTGTGAAAAAAGCAAGTGCAAATTTCTTATTGTGAAAGAGGCAAATCGGCGGTGGGACCCACCACAAAAATACTTTTCCATGAACAAAAAATAAACTCTACATCCCACAAAATCAACCCAAACCAACCACACATGGTGGGACCCACGAAAAGTTGTATATTTTGCCAATTTAAAACTTAACAGCATAAGACGCTCCCAGGCCCGCTTCCCGAGAAGTCGCCGCTGATAGAAGATGAGTCTCCTCCGCCGTTGCTCGCCACATCCGTTCTCCTCTTCGTGAAGCAGCTCTTCTCCTTCTTCTCCGGCTAACCGAAGTCTCCCGACGAATCGACTTCCACCGTCTCCTTGTCGCCGGAGCTTTTGCTCTTTGGGTTTCATGGGTTTCAGATCTGTGATGTTGGAAGCACCTCCGCGCTCTGCTCTCTCGTCGCTGCGACCTGCGCCAGATCCGCCGACGAGTCGACTCCTCCTTGACGTTGTTGCGGTTCTCTCACCGCCTGACCCACCCGATCCACCGGATCCTCCAGATCTGGTCGCCACCATCGGTCATCCATCGTTCTTCCTCGCCGCCTCAGTCTACCCGCCGAGTACGCTCCTCTGTTGTCTGGATCTAGGGCTTTAGTCCGCCCCTCCTATATCCACTGAGGACTTGTTGTTGGCTTTTGGGTGTCTTTGTGCTGCAGGAGTTAACTATTTTTCCGGGTTATATTTGGCTCTTGTCTTAGTCTCCGTCCTCACCGCTACCACTACCATCTCACCGATTCCATCGAATACGAGTACGACAGCCTCTCTTTCCCTCGTCGCCCCTCCTCCCCAGATCCTCCAGGTATGCCCTTGCTTTTCAGTTTCCGATGCTTCATCTTTGGAGTATTATCGGAATATTGAGTTTGTGGCTCTGGACTTGTGGAATCCGAGATTGATTTTATCTCTTCCAATGGGTTTGCTATTCCCTGTTCTCTTATTGGTCCTCTCTATTGGCCGATATCTTGTCCTGGTGCGATCCTTTACTGCAGTATGCAGATTGTTACCCGTGTTTGCTCTTCCGGTTTCGGCTTTGAGGTTGTTGTTTTTACTCCATTTGTGGCTGTTTGGACAGAACACTTCCCTTTATTGCTTTCCGAAAGTGAATATGGCTCCTTTGGACTTTCATAGTCCTTATATCTCCTTTAAGGAGTGTTCTCTCCTCCCATGTAATCTACTTGTGTTAAGTGGTTCTATTACAGGGAGCATGTTATTGAAGGTTGTTCCGCTCGAAGCAGAAGCGAGGATGTTCGACATTACGTTTGGCACTTCTCGTTCAGCATTGGCGTATGCTGACTCTATGGTCTTTCTGATCTTGGAGGCTTTGTCTCCTTTTCCGTGTGGTGGTTACAAGCAGGATTGCATAGCTAAAGTTGAAGTCTTTATTGCTTGCCCTTGTTTGGATGATGCACCTTTATCCCTAAGTCTCTATATGAGCCTTGCTGCTGCTTTGGTATTGTCAGCTCTTTGTAGCTTTGTTGTATTCTCTCCTAGTGGAGGTTAAACTCTTTTGATTAATGCAATTCTCGTTTGAACAAAAAAAAAAAAAATATGCCTCTTTTGCCAATTAAGAACTTAGAAAGTGCCCACTTTCCCAATTTTTTCTATGAATTATTGAGATTCATTGAGTGGTATGTTCTAGAGATACCAAGAAAGTGTGGATTAAGAATTAAGTTTTATTCAATCCGGACCAAGGTGAAGATGTGTCATGTGTGTTCTGAAGGTAATCGGTTGGCCACGTGGATCAGAAGCACTATCACTGAAAAGATAGACTGCTTGAAGATCAAGGAAAATAACATTTGCAAGGAACACAAAGATGTTCAGTTCGGGAAAGGCTCAAGTATATAAGTCTTTTTGTAAGCCAAAGGCAAATGTTTACACTTTTGAGCCGCAAGAAAGAATCTCTAATCTTAAAGTTTTGCAAAAATACAAAAGGCAAGAGAAGAGAGTGTTGGGCAAGTGGTTTTGTCGAATCATGGGTAGACTAGGTTGTGGTTTCGTTGAATCACAAGTGGTTGAGTCCAGGTTAGGACCGAGTAGCTAGGATTCATTTTGTGGGCAATCTAAGAGTCAGTTAAAGTGGTGTAACACCAAACATAGTGTAATCGATTGATTTTTTAAGAATCTAGCGCTTCAAAAATTGTTTTTGCGTATTTTTTTGTATAGCTTAAGTTGCATGTTGCTAGGTTTTTTACACTTACACGAGCCAAGCAATATTGGTATTTCTGGTTGGAAACAGACATGAACCATATATTGTCAAAAGAACGAAGCATACAAACTGGTCTTAATAGAATATAACAAGTGTTAGAGGTGAAATGAGCACATTTTCTTGAGTCTGTCGTGATGAGTAACAGATAAAAGTCCGGCCTGTCTTCAGCTTTAACCTTCTCAAAAGAAATTGAAAGTCTTGAGGAGAAGATAAATCTTTGGAAAAATGGAAAGAGCAACATTCGCCGACTTGAAAAAAATGAAAGAAATAAAAGATAAAGGGAGATTTTTTAATTCAATCAAAAGGAGAATGTTCAGCGAGCCCTTCTACAAGTGTATAAAAAAAAAAGAGGAAATTACTCCAAATAGTCCACTTTCGGAACATAATGGCAGAAATAGACCCTCCATGTGCAAAATGTCAAACCCAAGTACACATGGTGGGTCTATTTAAGCAATTACTTTCCAAAAATAGACTATTTAAGCAATCGCCCCAAAAAATGATCCTTTTTCCTTGAAGATCATCCGAAAATACCGGCAATCACTCAGAGCATTCGCTACCTTTTTGTTATTTTTCTCTTATATTTCGTATTCCATCTTGTCAAAGCTTGTTTGACGAGACGATATTGTAATTTCTGAACTTTTTCAAGTTAATAAAGTCGTGTTTTCCTAAATCTCACATCTCTAGTATCTCATCATAAAACACGTGTTACTTCAGATTCAACAACAAGAAAAAAAAAACATTTCTACAAACATTCTAATTTCTAAGTTGAAAACGATTGCATAGGATTCCAAGAAATGACATTTAACCATGCCTCGTTTCTTCAAGATATGTAATCATTACGGTTCTCCAAGGACAGTACCAACTAGATGTGACAAAATAGTTGTAATTCATTTCAAAGAAAAAAAAAAATAGTTGTAGCGTACCTTTGTTACACATTATATATTTGATGATCCTATATGAAAATAATAAGCTTTCTCTACCTAAAACTATGAGAATACATGTTATCATCAAGCTTCTCCTTCTCATCTGCCTGTTTCTCGGCAGGATCATGCCTCGCCAATGCCAAGAAGGTAATCTCATTTCTCATTCTGTGTATATGTTTGGTTTGCATGAATTACCGCAGAGAGATGATAATTATAATGCGTTGAAATTGAGGGCATGATTCTTTGGCACACTTACATACTAAGTTCTGCCTTTTTTCTGTATCAGTTCATTTCAAGATTGGACCAGCAAAGATCAGCACAAAACCGAATTACGAAAGAGTGATGCCAGTTTCGGTAAGGGGATCAAATTTTGCCTGTAGTCCATTACAGAACAGAGTGCATCATTTATACATTTATAATCTAATGGAAATAGGTCGAAGAGACAAGGTGGCATAAGCACCCATCCGGACCTAACCCATCAGGAAATCGCCACCCACCAGCTAAACCCTGAGTCTATAACAGCACAACTGTTGCAATGAAACAAATCTTATAAGTTAATGTCTGATATATCTTATTATAGGATGTAATGAGTGAAGCAGCCTATAAGATGGAGTAATTAAAGTTACAAATCCAATGTGTGCTTGTGAAAACTTATGTACTCTGATAAACTATATCAATTCCAATGAAAATATATACAATAAAAGAGTGATCGAGGATAACAGATATTTTTCTTATTTATATCATGAGAGGCTACATGCTTTACAGTTTAAGATTACAGTAATTATGTTCTAAACTATCAAACGCAAGCCCAATACACGGACAACGACAACACTGCGAGCTCATCATGATGTTATATTAATTGATATCAAATCCAGAAAAGCAGTGTTGTTAGGTGAATAGGAGTTGTTGATATATTATATCGGTGATCGTTAAGCCAATGTGTGTATCTTTGTATATTTTAATAATTAATACTTTTTACCGTTTCTTTTTACCATTTAATCTCGGTTTGTATTTTCACATCAAAACTAAAAAATACTATACATATATAAAGTGTCCCGTCATTAACACCTCACGATATGATAATTGCATAGGAAGGCGTTGGAGAAAAATAATATATAGTAGTAAATTACGATTACGGTAGTATTATATATCATATTTCAACCAAATCAAGATACAACATAAGAAAGCAAAAGATTACAAAGTAACAAGACAAACTAGGGTATGCTGCGACAAAGCGTACATAGACGTCTTTTTATTTTACATATGCTAAACCATACTCCGCATGTAAGTGCTGATTTGAGCTCCAACTTCACTTGACGCTGGGACAATACAAACAATTACGAGACAATAAGTTGCGAAATTATATGGTGGCTATATCCAGTAAGTAGCCAAGTAAAAAAAGCAAATAAGAAAGAATACGAGCATTGCACAGAATAATATATTAAAAAGAAACTTACTTGTTGCAGTTGGTGCTCATGGAGATTGGGTAGGGAATGCTAACACCGCACTTTCCAGGAAGGCTAGATGCTAGACTTGGGTTGATGCCTTTGGCAGCAGACTTTAGGCATTGGCATGCTGCTTGGCGGTCCGGTGTGGTTTGAGCCAAACTGTTCAAACTTTTGACTCCATCACAGCATGGTTTCGGTACAGCCCCGCCCTTTGATAGGTAGCCACCACATGGAGCCAATTTAGATACCACTGTGCCACATGAGATTGCTGCATCTACTGATGCAACTATGCACACCGTCAAAACAAGGCATGTGAAGAACCTGAGAGCCAAAGCCATTGTGTTTGTTTTTCTTTTTGGTGATAGCGAAGACTAAGATTGAGTTTTGTTTTCTAAGGTTGTGTTTCGTTGTTGGATGTGAAAAAAGTGGGATGGGACGATTGGTTTTTATAGGGTCGGATTTTAGATGTAGAAAATGATGACTAATTAAGTAGAGTTCGTTAGTAGTTGGATTTGCATTCTATAACTATGCTGATTAATTTCAATACCGTCCAATTAATGCATTTTGTAATTGAGAGACACGTGTATATTAATAACATAGTATAAAAATCACAACTCTCCCAAGTCCGAACTAGCTTAATCACACATTCTCCAATTCCATTGGACCACATTTTTTTATACTATTAACGTACGCATTATCCACGTTGTTCTACTAACATTATTGATGTATAGATCGTAATGGCAATATAGATAACATTAGAAATGCCTAAATGAACTAAAAAATATGACGTTCAACTTTTAGGTTGATCGATTTGCGAGACTAAAGTTGTAATAAAACTGATAGCTTCTCTTAGCCTGTGAATGAAATACTTAATTTCCAGTAACTTAATTTGGCATTGTTTAAGATGGAATACAAATTCAGTGAGTTTTAACAGTTTCTCATGGACTATTTATTAAGAACATCGATTTGTTCCCCAACTAAAATTATTAGCCTTAGGAAGGAAGCAAAAAATTTCGAAATTTAGTTAAGTCAATTCTGGAAATGTACTGAAAGGAAATATCATGAACATTTAAATTAGGAGTGATCAATTAGTGGATTAATTTAATTTTGAAATGTTTAAGTAGTTTACAGTTGGTAGTTGTTCGTCCGAAAGAGACAATGAAGAAGTCGGTGACTTGCCGTTTTCTTGAGTTTTTTACTCTTCTTGAAATTTCTAGATAAATTTACAAAACGTAATCGGCAGAATTTCTGAACAGATAATCAAAGAAGTTATCAGTTGCACAACCATTTGCATTCTAAAATTATATTTTTTTTTCATTGCTCTCGGTTGTTCATAATTTGTTTACTTAACATATTTTATTATATGAATGTGTTATTAAATACTGATTTTAATATATATATATATTTTATCATAAGTGGAAGAATCACAAAAACCATATTGAGGTAAAACAATTTCTCACGTAAACAGAAAAAAAAAAAAGTATGAAAAGTAGAAACAGCTCTTACATTCACAGAGTATTTATTTGTTTATATGTTCATTTTCTAGTTTTCTAATTTAACATTTTTGTTTTTCTTAAAATTAATTGAACATTTTTATTAGAACTTTTTTACTGTAACTAGTCAATTGATATTAAATCATTTACACTTTTACGTGTTTCATATATATATATATATATATATATATATATAATCAGTTGTTACTCCCTCTGTTCCTTAATAGTTGATGTTTAAGGAAAAATATGTTTGGAT
>OVBJ01001212.1:0-31880 GCA_900406535.1 Noccaea bulbosa
GGTAGACCTAACCGGTAGACCACATCGTCTAGAGGTTAAAATCGTAATCAAAACATGCGTTTTTTTTTTGTTCATAAGGGGGTGTGTGGTCCTTTTTACTGTACAAGATGTTAGTTTTGCAATTGATTTTTGTTGTGGTCTAGTCCCCTAGTAAAATTCATGTTTTGGTCTATATTTGGCAATTCCCTTATCTTTAGCTAGCAGGACTCTGTAACATCTACATGTGAGAAGCCTTGCTTCTTATCTCACTGTCACATCAACCCTCAGCTTCTTACGAACCCTATCTACAGCAGCAAGCCTTTCTTGTTCCTTTTCAAGTTCTCTTTTCGATCTTCCTTGTGCTTGGCTTGCTACATTCTCGCTATTGTAACAACTCTTGGGAAAAACAACAGATGTTCTGAGCGGTCCTCTTTTGGGAGGTCTCTGAGCCGCCGCCGCACTATCAGATTGTCGAGGAAGAGATGATGATGAGTTGGCTGGACTCACAAAACTTGCGGATGGAGTTATCTAGGTTGCAATGAAAGTGTTACCACAGTCTCGACAAACTATGGTGTTTTTAAGATAAACCCTGAAATATTGGCATTGTGTCTTGCAACGATTGCACATTGTCCGAAATGTTACGCCTTTGCTCTGTTTTGATGGATTCACAGGCGCTCTAGCTTTAGCACTCGGATCTACACCATTAGTAGATGGTGTCTTGTGTTGATTTGGTGGCTTCTGCGTCCTGTTCTGATCAGAAGCAATCCTCTTAGCCTTGTCGGATAACCGAGACCAAGCTTCGGAAACCAGCTTAAACGCACCTTCAGCGCCTTTACACTTGTTCTTGTCCGGATGAAGCAAGAGAGCTAACTTCTTGTACTGTTTCTTTACTTCTTCATAGTCAGCCAAAGGGCCCACACCGAGAATTCCGTACCAATCAGCTTCTCGTCCTCCTTTGATTTTGCTTTGTGCAGAGATGTAAACATTGATCACCATCAAAACATGTTTCAAACCATCAAGATCTGGATACAACTTTTGAGCCTTGCTGATAAATTTCTTGGCTCCTACGTAATCATCCTCTGAAATTTTCCTCTCAGCGATATCAGTTGCTCTTCTAGCTTCATCCTTATTGTTTTCCATGATCGTTTCTTTTTACCTGATTACCGATATCTTTGTTTCTCTCGATTTCGAAATCACTGGATTTGAAAAGAAGCAGAGCAGTCTTTAGCCCTAAATACAAACTCGGTGGATTAAAAGGATAGAAACTTTCGTTGCAAGCAAAAACGTCTTATAGATAGAGACGATGCGAGAAACGAAAAGGGAATAAAGAAGAGAGGAAAATATTATGGGACTCACATGCAAGTGCGAGAGCCCTGATCGTGTTTATATATATATAGGGATTGATTTTTTCCTTTAACAAAAAGGAGAAGGAGAATGGTTAAAAGCTCAGGAAAAGGAAATTATCAATTACTATTTTGTAGAGTAATAAGAATTATACACACAGCTTATTCTATTCCTAAATTGTTTTAAATTGATAGGAAAAAAGGAAATTTAGTAAAGGGAAATTTTAGTTTGTAGTGGCAATTGTAGAAACAAATTTTCAATAGTCTAACTACAGCAGCTAATTGGAGTAGAATAGGTGGTATATGCGTCCCACCAGCAGGCTTATTACTTGTTGTTGAGGAGATGCTGAAGGATAATAAGTACCACGCGCCACTTGTGTTTTGGGAACTCCATTGTTGTTGTTGTATAACAAGAGAGTGTGTGTAGTCGACTTCCCTCATAATCTTTCCCCATAATACTCTAATTCCTTCGGTAACTGGAGTAAAACAATTGTGAAAAAAACAACAGAGAACTATAGATACAAAAATCTCCAAGTCATGATAGGATTACAATTCCAACTACACCACAATGTTTAATTGTTTATGAAAAGTTAAGACATTACACATCGACGATGAAAGATAGAACAAAGCAGGACTCTGCAACATCTACATGCATGTGAGAAGCCTTGCTTCTTATCTCACTGTCACATCAATCCTCAGCTTCTTACGAATCCTTTCTATAGCAGCAAGCCTTTCTTGTTTCTTTTCAAGTTCTCTCTTCGATCTTCCTTGTGCTTGGTTTGCTACATTCTCGCTATTGTAACAACTCTTGGGAAAAACAACAGATGATCTGAGCGGTCTCCTTTTGGGAGGTCTCTGAGCCGCCGCCGCACTAGCATATTGTTGTCGAGGAACAGATGATGATAAGTTGGCTGGGCTCACAAAACTTGCCGATGGAGTTTTCTCGGTTGCAATGAAAGTGTGACCACAGCTTGGACAATGTATGGCCCTTTTAAGATAATAATCCTTGAGATATTGGCATTCTATCTTGCAACGATTGCACACTGTCCAAAATGTTCCGCCTCTCGTCGTCTGTTTCAATGGATTCACAGGCCCAGGCTTGTCACTTCTAGCTTTAGCATTGGTAGATGCTGTCTTGTGTTGAGTTGGTGGCTTCTGCGTCCTATTCTGATCAAAGGCAACCCTCTTAGCCTTGTCAGACAACAGAGACCAAGCTTCTGAAACCAGCTTAAACGCACCTTCAGCGCCTTTACACTTGTTCTTGTCCGGATGAAGCAAGAGAGCTAACTTCCTGTACTGTTTCTTTACTTCTTCATCGTCAGCCAAAGGATCCACACCGAGAATTCCGTACCAGTCAGCTTCTCGCCCTCCATTGATTTTGCTTTGTGCAGAGATGTAAACATTGATCACCATCAAAACTTGTTTCAAACCATCAAGCTCTGGATACAACTTCTGAGCCTTGTTGATAAATTTCTTGGCTCCCACGTAATCGTTCTCTGAAACTTTCCTCTCAGCGATATCAATTGCTCTTCTAGCTTCATCCTTATTACTTTCCATGTCGTTGAGAGGATCGTTTCTTTTTACCTGATTACCGATATATTTGTCTCTCTACAGAAACCAAAACCCGTGCGATTTCGAAATCACTGGATTTGAAAAGAAGCAGAGCAGTCTTTAGCCCTAAATACCCAGAAATCAGAGACAGATTTGCAACAACTCGGTGGATCTAAAGGACAGAAACTTTCGTTGGAAGCAAAAACGTAACGAAAAGAGAAAAAAGAAGAGAGGGAAATATTAGGGGACTCACAAGCAAGAGCGAGAGCCTTATATAGGATTGGTTTTCCTTTTACAAAAAGGAGAATGGTTTAAAGCTCAGGAAAAGGAAATTATCAATTGTTATTTTGTAGAGTAAAAAGAACTATACACATAGCTTATTCTATTCCTAAATTGTTTTAAGTTGGTTAGGAAAAAAGGAAATTTAGTAAAGGAAAAGATTTAGTTTGTAGTGGCAATTGTAGAAACAAATATCAATAGTCTAAACTCTAATTACACCAGCTAATTGGAGTAGAACAGGTGGCAGGTATATGCGTCCCACCAGCAGGCTTGTTACTTGTAACGCAAGCACTCGGATCCACACCGTATCTCGCGTTTTGATTCCCATTAGAAGAAGCAGGCTTATGTGTAGTTGGTGGTTTCTGCTCTTCTTTCGATTTCCTCCTTTGATCATAAGAAATTCTCTTTTAACCTTATCAGATAACAGAGACCAAACTTGTAAAACCATCTTAAACGCACATTCCGCGCCTGGTTCTAAGTCGTGAAAGGATTACAATTCCAACTACACCACAAATGTTTAAGACAAATTAAGACATTACACATCCACTATAAAAATATTTTAAGACAAGAGATGAAAAGTGAAAACAGACTCGTAGGTAAGGTAACATATCAAAAAAAAAAAAAGAAACAGGACTCTGCAACTTCTACATGTGATAAGTCTTACTTCTTATACCACATCTTTCCTCACTCCTCAGCTTCATAGGAACCCCACAACTGCGGCAGCAAGCACTTCATCTAACCTCTCAAGTATTCTCTTCAAAGTTTCTAGTGTTTCATTTGCGGCATTGGCCGGTCCTGACGCTGAACAATTCTGGTGAAAGCTACCAGATGATGACGGATAATAAGTACCACCACTAGTGTTTTGGGCACTCCATTGCTGCTGTTGTTGTTGAGGAGATGCTGAAGAATAATAAGTAGCACCACTTGTGTTTTGAGCACTCCATTGTTGTTGTTGTTGTTGTTGTTGTATAACAAGAGAGTGTGTGTAGTCGACTTCCCTCATAATCTTTCCCCATAAACTATTCTCTGTAGCAATGAAAGCCTGACCACAGTTTGGACAGCGTATGGCCTTGTTAAGAAAACGATCCTTCCGATATTCGCATAGTGACTGGCATCCATTGCACAATGTCCAAAAGTAACCGCCTCTACTCTCTTTTGATGGATTCACAGGCGCAGGAGCAGGATTATTACTTGTAGCGTAAGCATTCGGATCCACACCGTGACTTGCATTTTGATTCCAGGTGGAAGAAGCTGGCTTGTATGCCTTTGGTGGTTCCTGCGTCGTCCCACTACCAGGCTGATATCTTGTCCCAAAAGAAGAAGCTCCGTTTGTGTTTTTGTTTGTTGCTTTTTGTCTAAGAAGAGACAATCTCAAGTCGACTTCACTCATAATATTTCCCCAAAAGTTGTTCTCGGTAGCAGTGAAAGTCTTATCACAGTTGGGACAACGTATGGCCCTGTTGAGATGAAGATCCCTCAGATATTCGCATAGTGAATTGCATCCATTGCACAATGTCCAAAAGGTGCCGCCTTTACTCGCAGGCTTATGACTTGTAGCATTAGCACTCGGATCCACACCGTCTCCAGCATTTTGATTCCCATTAGAAGAAGCTGCAGGCTTTTGTGGATTAGGTGGTTTCTGCATCCCTGTCTTTACTTCATTCGACTTCCTCTTCTGATCATAAGCACTTCTCATAACCTTGTCAGATAACAGAGACCAAGCTTCTAAAACCAGCTTAAACGCATCTTCCGCGCCTTTAAACTTGTTCTTGTCAGGATGAAGCAAAAGAGCCAACTTTTTGTACTGCTTCTTCATCAGCCAATGGATCTACACCAAGAATTGCATACCAATCAGTTTCTTCTCCTCCTGCATTGATCTTGTTTGATGCGGAGATGAAAACATGGATGATCGTCGACATTTGTTCCAAACCATCAAGCTTTGGATACAAAGTCTGAGCATTTTCAACAAATCTCTTGGCTCCGTTGTAATCATTCTCTGAAAGTTTATTCTCAGCAATATCCATTGCTTTTTTAGCTTTAGTATTACGCACCTACAAAAATCAGAGGAGCAAAATAAAAATAAAAACAGAATCAGAGGAATATCTGCCATAAATTACACAGATAACAAAACAAATTTGCAGGAATCCGCAGGGGCATAGATACATAAACCCCAGAAATTAAAGGTATCGACTTGGGTTTAGTAAGTCAAGGAAAAATCATTAAAGGTATCGACTTGGATGTTCATCTAGAAAGTAAACAACAAAAATTAGAGTTTGATAAGAAAAACCTAACTCGGTTATATAATAGAAGATCAGAAAGAGAAGAGCACATTAAGTAATCAACATATAAATCTCTAAAAAGGAGACGGAGTTCTTCTTCATGTCACCGAAAAACCACTGTATCAAAGTGGTAACCAAAAACAGCAAAATCGCAAGTAAGACTTGAAACGAATGTTCATACCTTCTCTGCAGCTACGTATGAAAAATCTCTGTAGAGAGAGTGATATATTTATTTTTCCTTGTAAAAGTTTTTAACAAATAAAATTCGAGAAGTGTACCCCTCACGCTTTTGCCCAGAGGGAGGAGAGAGTGGAGAGAGAGAAGGGTTTAGTCAATTAGTCCTCTTTTCTAGTTTTTTTCCTATGTTATCGTTATCCATTTTCATTGGAATATTTAGGGAAAAATTTAAGTCGAAGCGTTACGCTTAAGAGCCAAGAAGATGCATAGCCATTTTAAAATGTCATTTGTGTCCATAGATGCAATGCACGTATAAGTGTCTAAGAAATGTTACAAGTACGACATTCTAGTATTACTGTACAACTCGTAAGGCTAAAACTAGTGGAAAAACAAGGATTCAAAGTCATGAAAACCCAATTTCCTCGAATCAAATCCAAGGATCTACCAAAAAAATCTTGAAACTGTACCTATATACCAACTTGTTTTGGAGAGAACATAATCAAATACTTGTTTCTCCAAAACTCACCTACTTACAAGCTCTTCTCCATCCCCAAAACCCTTCTTCCAAAGCTTCTCACCAGATCCAATGAGCCACCCATTCTACACTATCTTCACTGTCACCATCTTCCTCGCCACCATCTCCGTCGTCACCATCTCCGTCGTCCATCTCCTCCAAGTCATTGTCATTCATCAGAGGATCATCAGCCATCAGTACACCATTAACGCCTGACTGGTTTGCATCTACAATCTCCACGTCTTCCACATCTTCTACTTCTCTTTCCCTCAAATCATTCTCATCCATCAAACCCCTTTTCTCTATACCCTTGTCAGATGGCTTCTCATCTTTCTCTACGTTAGCCTTCACCTCCTCCTCTGGAGGCACTTGCAAGTCTTTCTCCAATTGACTGACCGCAACACCATCATCACTTGTCTCATCAGCTATATTAGGAACAGAATGGTCGTCTTGGTTCTCTCCAGCTTCACTTTCTGCGTTGTCCTTTTCAATTCCTTCAGGCCTAGACATATCGCAGACTGAATGATCATCACTCTGGCCTAGATTGACTTCCGCTGAGCCTCCTTCAATATCAGAACTTGAAGCCATATCTCTTGAGACAGGTTGATGAACAATGTCTCCACCGTTACTTATTTCGGCTATGCGTTCAGGAACAGGCTTTTCCACATAAAGCTCCCTAATTTGTCCAATAATATCTGAAAACGAAAAATGATGTTAAAAAATACTGAAGCAACAAAGTCTATAGACACCAGAGTCATTAATTTCAAGGGGAAAAAACAATACACACCCTTTATTTGACCAGATGTTGTATTAAGCGCTTTACACATGCCCTCTCCATGTGATTGTAAGTCCGTTCCATGGAGATCACTAGTATGGAAAAAAACACCTGACGCTATGTGATGAGGCTCATACTGCAAGCAGAGTGTCGTCCGGAAACTGCAAATAACTTGTGATTGTATGAACAAGGCAAGGCAAAACACAAGGCCTATATAGCGCCATAAGAATTCTAAAAGATTTCCAAAGGAGAATTTCAAGCATACCTGTCGTTGAGAAGATTCCATGCAACTTGTGTGAATTTTTGCTTATCCTCTTCAACAATATATTTCTTAATTGCTTCTAGAAGATGTTTATAAGGGAGATGAACCATGAGATCAAAATTTAATGTAGAAAGAACAAGCTTCTCTCCACTTAATACAAGCTCTTTCAGGTTCTCATATACTTCCTGCAGCAGTGAAATAACAAAGGAAAAACACATCTGTTCAAAAACCTACTAAAGTAAAAGAAAAAACGAAATGGAAATGAACAAGGAGGGTTGTAGGATTAGTATAAGGAAAACCTTTTTCTGAGAAGCATCAAGCTCTTTATTGTGTATTATCTCATAACAGGCAACAATGACATCTTCTAAAGCCTGTGGAACTTCGTCAACCTTCCCAGCAAGGATCATGCAGGCTGTTGCAATTGTCTGTGGAGAAAATGTAACAGGCAAAGCATAAGTACTGATATACTTGTTCTTTCTCCTCTACAAGAATACTAAATCATCGCAAAGCAACCACAAATTCATTAACCCTACACTTTTATCCAAACCAAAAAAAAAAAAAAACAGAGAGCTTGATCTCTATCACAGATGGTTTTTCTTTAAAGAAATTTAGGTAGAGTCATCTGATCAATCAACTAGTACACTTTGTCCACAAGTAGCCAAAAGATGACACAGAGATGGAGAACGATATATAGAGGAACCTCGAGGAGCTGGATATTAAAAAACAAAGGACGCCTGAGAGGCTAATAGACTCACAGTTTCACTCAAAACATCCGAGACTAAGGACCATATATCTTGTAAGAAACAAGAAACTATTACGTTCACGGCTAACTAAACTCACCCTTCTGTCATTCTTTGCGTGTGATTGACGAAGGAAGAATCGGTGAGAGAGTACTATAGCAGTGTCTATAGTTACCTGGGAACTGCGTTGAGAGATTAATATCAGCCACATTCATCTCAGGAACCAAAATCCGAAAGCTTCTTCACATTCATATGGAACTATATACGTATGTCATTAGCAGCTTCCACTCTCGTGTTTTCTCTAAGTGTATCAAAGCAATGCTAAAGTAAACTAAGTTTAGAGTATCAATGCGACTGCAAGTAATCAAACTATAGATTCTCTAAAAGACCAAGGCCTATATGTCAAAAGGATACATGTACCAAACTAAAGGGAAAAAGATGGAACCTGAGTCCTGAGAAGAAAGAAGTGAAGATGATGAAAGCAGCAGAACAAACGCAAGTAAGAGAAAATAAACTTACGCTTTCAATTTCTCCCCGAGATGATTCAGAAGTGTACAGTATGAGATGCGTAGGCGGTTTTCCATTTTCAAATCGATACCATCTCGTCTTGATGGCGAGTTTTTCTCTATTTCATCTCTTGAAACATACAAAGGGATCACCTCATTATCATGGAGATTGTTCAAGACTGACGAAGCATCGCTCTCATTGCCAGAAGGCAACATTCCATCCATTTGGTAAGCAAAATGTTAAAACGGATTCTGAAAAGGAGGGCAGATTGTCAAAATCTTTGTAAACCGTAAGGAAAGATGCCAACTTTATGAAGAAAAACGTCAATTTTGAATCACGAAAAAAGAGAAGACGCATTATCAGGGGGAGTGGCTTCAAAAGAATCAGATAATGACGAAGAACAGTTTCTATAGCGAAAAGGAATCGAATTACGAACACTGCGTAGCGAAATCGGCTGAACCTGAGAAGAAGAAACGACAAATAAACCTCAATTTGGATGAATAGAGCAAAAGGCCGATACTTTCTTGAAACAGTTGCGCTAACCCAGAAAAAGAAACGCACAAACGAAAAGCCCTAGAGCAGCGAGGAGCGAAAGAGGAACGAAGATTGAGTTTACTCACAACACTGCACCACTCTCTGCTCTTACGAAATTTTCTTTTTGGGCCAATAACGAAGATTCTGATAATAAGAGGGTAAAAATAGAAATCTTCTTCTTGGGAAACTTATAAACCAATGCGATAAAGACACGTGTTACCATAAAACATTCAAAAATAGTTTAAATCTCAAAAGGAAAAATCATTATAAATCACCTTCTCCGATGTCGGTCTCCTTCATTATACGATTCTCACCGGCGTGTTCTAGGTCTCTTTCTGATATTTTAACCCTAATTATCGCCGCCGATCAATCTTGCTCACATTGAGTTGTTGAAGAATGGTAAAATTGCCTCTCCTTGTTCGATTTTTGATCTGATTCTAGTTTCAATTTTAGCGCTTCTGTGATCTTGATTATTTGAACAGACGAGTGGATTCGATCAAAGATCTTAATCGTCTAACATATGTTTACTTTGTGGAGCATTGTTTATAAATTACGAATGTCCATTGAATTACATCTGATTCTTTATGGACAAACAAATTGTTTTGGGTGATGCAACAACAAACTCGTTTTTTGTTTTCTCTTCTTGAATTGTGTGGTTGTGATGAAGAGAGGAAAAATCAACAGAAACTTATGAGGAAGTTCATAATTTTGATAACTGACTGTTAATCTAAATGTATAAAAACACAGCAGAAATCTGAATTTTTTGTATGTTTTCTAATCTCTGGCATATCGTTTGCAGGTGGAGAAATCGGTAAACTTATCCGCAAAAAACACTAAACCTGTTGAAATCGCAAGCCAAGCTTTGGCATCTAGACCATTGGCTAGAAACCTTAAAGTCTGTGGCAAAAAAGGTAAAAAATGCAAACACTTTCGATGGATACCTGTGTTTATGATTATGCAAGTATGTATTGTTATTTTCCGGTAAATACTTAAAAGGATAATTGTCATTGAAATTTCAGGAGCTCGACTGTCTGAAAGTGATCTTGCCGCTGAGGTAAAAAAGAAATATAATGTCTTACCTTAGTGCCTTACACTTACTGTTTAATTGATGCTCATTAGTCATTACACACATGTGTTCAAATCACTCGACTTTTCTTAGGAAGTAAAATAATTTGTTTCTGTGGAAAGTTTATCTGATTTTGAATCCCATGGTTGGTTTTAGTCTCTGTAAGTGTAAACCACAACAAAATTGTTCCTGGATTGTGGCGAAGCAAGCTATTGTTAACATGTAAGTCCATCATCACGCATTGGTTTCACTTAATTCCAATCATATAACCCAAGTTTTTTGAACTGTGCGCTGCTTGTGTTGTCCTTCTTGTGTTTTGTCTTCTGGTTTTTACTATCTTTTACATTCTATAATGTTCTGATTTTTCTGGTTATTTGCTGCTGCTCATCAGGTTGCTGGTTGTATAAATAATACAAAAGAGTTCCTTCTGAATAAGATAGCATGGGAATTGATGAACCCCGACTACCAAAAGGTTTTTGCTTTTATCCTCTCTTTGATCTTCTTGATTTCTGCTACCTGAACATTGACGGTCTCGTTAACCATCTTTCATTTTCTATTTGATTATCATGGAAAGCAGAGGAAACCTACCACAGTGAAAAAGAAAGATCCTGTTAATAAGACTGCGGCTAGTAAGAAAACTTCCGCAGCCAGAACCGCAAGCAATGCAGAAAGTGAAAATAAAAAGGTCAGTGCTAGTGACTATTCTTCAGCTCTCTCATAAACAATGTATAGGTCGTATCCTGTTATATATATTCCACTTCTTTCTTTGGATCTTTTTTTAGTTTTCCATCTTGTAGTTAAATTTATTGTATGACATAGCTTCCCTTGTCTTCTTGATTGCATGCAGAGACCGAGTTCAGAGATCAATTACGATCTCTTGGATGAGCTATTTAATGATGTAAGTTTCCCCATGTTTCTAGCTTTATCTGTCACTTTTATTGATTAAAGCTGCGTTCCTCTTGTTTCTTTGCCTAGTCTCTGATGTGTATTCGTAACTTTTGTAGGACAACTCTCCAAAGAGGGCTAAGTTAGATAAACCAGTCGTTGAAAGCAGTGAAGAATGCCGTTGGAAACCTCAGGGTTCTGATGAAGAAGATGAAGAAGCAGACTGTAACGAGGATTACAATAATGAAGACGCTTATGGAGGAGTCGAAGAATTGTATGGTGATGCGGATCTTGAATATGAAAGTCAAGATGAAGGAGAATATAATGAAGAAATAGATTGGTGATCTCATCTTACATTGTGAAGTGATGATCCCAACATATCTTACACAGAAAATTGAATGTTTTTTTGTTCCCAAAGATATATCTTCATGTCTTATTTTTGTGTGCTTGGAAACATATAATTCATCATCATTTTCCTATATAACAAATGAAAGCCTTGAGGCCCTTGACAATGATCTGCTGATTCACATGTTTCATAAAGATTGCGTCTAAGTCCTCTGCAGATTACATTCTTCTCTTGTCTTCTCAGCAATTGCAAAACCTTCTCTCTGAGTACTAAAATCTGAGAAGGTGAAAAGCAACAAGACAAACCATGAGAGCAAGAGGCATATATTGTTCTCTCTGGGTCTCCATTTGTGTTGTGCCTGCAAACAAAACACAGAACAAGAATGATTAAACAAAAATCAAAAATCAACAAGGGTTATGCACATTCGCAAAATCTTCACATATCTCTGATTGAATTCTACAGTCTAAGTAAAGCTATCAAAGCTATGTATCACACATGCCCATATTTTCTATGTACTGCTGTAACAAACGATTGTTCCATGTATAATGAATAAGTATTTTAGATGGAACAAAAAAAAGACAGATTAAAACCAAGGAGCATAATTGAAGGCACTCTCATTAGCTTATTCATTATACTTATTCATCTGTCTTTTTTTTTTAATACTTATACCTACAAACAGATTTAGCCAACCAGATATAAAATAAACACACGCGGCGTAGCGTGGGCAATCCTCTAGTTCACTTTAGACTAAACTGTATTAAAATGTAACGTAATTACACACAAGACTAGTTGAACAGAAAAGAAAATAATAACTTTTATGTGTAATGGAAATGTCAGTTGTCACATGAGTATCATCACCAAGTAATCTAACATTTAGAACATGTCACCTGGGTGTTCGAGTCTCGATAACGTAAATTATGTATGTAAGACCACCAGGACCACGTATGATAAAAAAAAAAAAAAAATTATGGTTTGGGAATTTAATTAAGTCAATTGTTGACCAAAAAAAAAAATATGTCAATTATTTTATCAAAAAAAGAATTACATCAATTAACGACCTAGTACTATGGATCATTTGTTCGACACGCAAAATGGAAATTGTGGGCAATGCATTCGTTTACTTGTCATCTTTTTAAATAATTTTATGAATCATGAATAACTGTATTTGGTTTGTCTAATAAATTATCTTGAAAGTTTATACAAATTTCACACCTTAGATAACATCGTGAGAATTCCTTTTGTAGATCATGAAATTTCATGTACTAAGTTTTATTTATGTTACAACTTAGAAAACACTGGTTGATGAGTGTCTACGAGGAATTGCACTAATTAATTCAATAATTTATTTATGTTACAAGTACAACTTAGAAATTGCACTAAAATTGCACAAGTCAGCAACAATAAAAATGAGAGAAAATAAGTTACAGTCGACTCAACGTGTTTGTTATTTCATTTTGATTGTAGGCAATACATTGGTTAGAACTTTGTTGGCTTTTCGTCCATTAAATACAAAGGATGACCTAAGTTTTCTTCTTCGTTTTCAAATGTTCTTTGGTTTTAAATATCGATTATTAGTTTGATGTAAAAACTGTAAAATACTACTACTATAGGGATACTAATTAATAGAACTAAAAACAAAAAACAATTATCAATTGGAACTTCATAATTTTGTAAGAAAATATATTTTCATGAATATTTTGTAAGAAAAACAATTATTCATTTTAGTCTATCTGAACATCATCGGATAATGGTTCTCTGTTTGAGTATGCTCGTGTACCGATTACCGGAGAGCCAAATCCCTCGGACTTTGACACATTAGCTGCCAGAGTTTTTTCTACTCACAACGCTGCTTTTGTCTTCAATGGCCAGGTAGTTTCCCAGTCTGCTTTTTGTATATCAAGTTATTGACTTTTCTCTTCAACTTACAGCATCTCCTTATTTCACTTTCACAGATTGGGAGAGGTATAACAACCTTTGCAACTGTCATTGCTTGTCTAGTGAAGGTGCGCATGGATTATGGGATACCACTTATGGTGGTAGATGATGGTAACTACGAGGATGTGTTGTTGCATGAAGAAACAATAGAAGTAACCACTAAACCAGGAGTGCCCGTTATAAGGTTCGATGATGGAGAAAGGATCCTTTATAGTTCAAGATCCAATGGAATGGATGACACACTTCTTCTGACCAAACTCACTGGATTATTGGACAATGGAGTTGAATTTCAGGAGGCTTTAGATACTGTGATCGATAGATGTGCCTACTTTCAAAATATTCGTGAAGCTGTTATGCAGTACGCACTGGTTTTCAACCAACAACATGTTGAGCCAAGAGTAAGAAGTGCTGCATTGGAACGAGGCGCTGAATACTTGGAGAGATACCTGCTGTTGATTGCCTTTGCAGAATATCTTGGAAGCAAAAATCTTGAGGGATTCTTTTTGGGAAGTGAGTCTAGGATGACTTTTAAGGATTGGTTGCATCAGAGACTTGAGGTAGAAGCGATGAGGGGGAGCATACGGTTAAGGCCTGGACGGTTTCTTACCATGCATGTGAGTCATTGTCTCTTTATCCTTATTCAGGCTGTATAACTGTAAATTTGTTCTTTATTTTGCACATTACAGCTTTGAATATTTTTTCGTGCAGGAGGAATTGCGGGCACAACAAGAGAATGCAGTCATGGAGTCAAGTCTCAGCGAACATTGTGGTTCTGTCTTAGGAAAAGTTTCTATACCTATGTCCAGAGAAAGAGACGCATTACATTCTTCCCGTGTAGAGGCAATCCAAGAAGAGTAAGTTTCAATCATCTTTCTTCCTTTTTCTCTCACATTTTATCTAATACCCAAACCTTGTTTCGTTTAATGAGCACATTTTCAACTCAGGGCAAACAGTGATCCAGACAACCGTTTACCTCTAGATATGATGTTGCAGACTGTGAGCAACCTTTCTGCAAAAGATGTGGTTCGTACTAGGCCTGTCACAAAGAAGTACTACAATCTCTGTGCAGAAATTAACATCTTGCCCCGTGTTGAGCTTGAGGGAGGTGAGAATCTTAGAGCTCGTGCGGCAGAAATTTGTGGTCTGCCAAAGGAAAGAACACGCGTAAGAAGATTCTCGGTAAATTGTTCAGAGGGAGACGACTTTGTGCTGGTGAACAAGTGCCTTTGTCATGTGCTGAAGCTGGGAGTGATGGAAAATTCAGCTGGTTTGCGGTGAAGGGTATTCTTTACCGATGGAGCTTTTCAGAAGTTCCAGAAGATGCCTGGTTACCTACTCTAGAATCCATCACTGTTGACTCGCTGAGATTTTTGGGTGATAACAACAGGTGCGTTTTCCAGAAATTGCTTTCTGCGTGTCCAGTCTTGAAGGAGCTGACAATTAATGGCATGGCCTGGGAAACATGGATCTGGTCTGGAAATATTTCCTCTGAGAGTGTTGAGAGACTATGCATACAGCGTGTTTTCCCAGTTGTGGTCGCAGGATTTGACTCACATGATCAGAGGATTGTCTTTAATACCCCTAAACTTTCGCAACTGCACTATGCAGATTTGGTGGCACATGACTACCAAGCTAATTTTGGTGCCCTTAAAGATGTCACTTTGAAGCTGCAGTTCGTCTTTAACCAACCATGAAGAAATGTTTGAGAATCCCAATCTCCCTTATCTTCACATGTCAAGCAATCCGAGGGGACTTAAGGGGATAAAAAAAACTGTGCAGCGACTTTCCAAAGTTTGGTGGTGTTTAAAAGATCCTTACCTATACTGACGAATCTCAAGGATTTGGAAATCAGCACCGATGATGATCATGCTGAAGAAGTAAGTGACCTGAAGAACGACCTTCATCTTTTGCTGGACAAGGCCCCCAGAGTGGAGACCCTGTCTCTCTCTGCTAACATCTATCGAGTGGTTGAGGACAAGGTACTTTCTCAACTCTCAACTCTCTTGTCCAATACATATCTACGGTTGTGTATGGTTGTGTGATCATTCTTGCTTTTTATTCCCTTTTTCCAAAATCGAATCGGAATTGGAAGAAATTGGTTCGATTGCCTTTCCTCTCCGTCATTCATTCAGTCACTCTTGTTCCCAATAAGATCAGAAAACGCGATTATGGACGCCGGCAGAGATTGGAAGGACAAGATTGGCGCGGCGGGGGCGGCGTTTGAGCGGAGTCTGAGAGAAGCTCGAGAGAGGCGAGAGGCTGAGATGGAGCCAGAAACGGCGGAGGTTGCGGCCTACAGACTGGGGCGGCGGAGGGAGTTTGAGGAGAGGGTCCGCCGCGGACCATTCAGTAGTATCCGAGGGTGGTTGGAGTATGCGCGGTGGGAAGAGTCGCAGAATGATTACGATCGTGCAAGGAGCGTGTGGGCACGAGCCTTTGAAGTCCGTAGGGTGGACCATAGGGTCTGGATCGAGTACGCAGAGTTTGAGATGAAGAACATATCTGTAGAGAGCGCGAGAAGAGCTTGGCTTCAAGCCGCCAGTTGTGTCCCCCACGTGGACGAGCTGTGGCACAAGTACATGGAGATGGAGGAGAAGCTTGGGAATATCGCCGGAGCTAGAAAGGTATTGGAGCGGTGGACCAAGAGGTGGCCGCGGGCTGAACAAGCGTGGCTCTCGTATATCGAATTCGAGCTCAGGTATAACGAAATCGAGCGCGCAAGATCCGTGTACAACGCATTTGTGTTTCACCATCCAAAAGCTTCTGCCTTTATCCGATATGCTTGCTTCGAGATGAAGTGCGGTGAAGTTGAGCGTGCCGGGAATGTGTACCAATGCGCCACCGAGCAGATGGCATTGATGGCAAACACGGCATTCGCATCAGAGGCTGCTAAAGAGGATGCTGCGTTGCTCTCTGTCGCCTTTGCTGAATTCCAACATCGGGCTACCTGCATCCACAGGTTTCCGAATCTACATGTTTCCGAATGATCCACTGTTGGCTACCTGCATCTCTCTTTTAAGGTTTTTTCTAAGTTCAACAGTTTTTATGTTATGTTTCCCCGTTTCTCTTGTTGCTTTCTTTCCTTCAGTGTTCACTGTTTCGCTACATAATAATAATATATATATATGTGTTTGCTTTCTAAGACACAAGATCTGTGTAGGGATTCAGCTATTTTCACACATTCCGTTACGGTCCATTGTCTAGCTCTGATCAGCATTATCAACGACTATTTTCACCTTAAATTGATAATTTGTTTCGCTTTAAAATTGATGTTTACTCAGATTCCTGCTACTGTCTCAAGGATTCTAGGCTCGAGATCTTGTTTTGTATGGAATTCAATGTTTTCAGGTTATGCTCAACAAATCAGAGAACGAAGAAGCTCTCACTCTGTTTTTTGGAGTTTACTTTTGCTGGCATGGTTACAGTAGCTGGTAACTTGGCAAATCATGTCGACTATTATTTGTTAAAATAAAATACAAGAGGAACCACACGTTTTTCTTCTTTTTGATAAAACACACTCTAGTACATTCAACAGATACATGAAGCTTTATGACAAAGAAAGACCCACAAAACCCAAAACGAGACAAGCAAGCATATCAGATAATTTTGATCAAGTGAGGAACCCAACGACCGTATTTGGCATCTTGGGTTGATGCTATAAAGAGCCACCTAACTTACATTCAGGAAAAAAGACAAAGGTGGCATCGATCTGCAGTGAGTACAGGATGCACAACGCTGAGATCACTCTGCGCTACACGCAACCGCTGATGAGTGATGTCCTCATTGATGTCATTGAGGGTAGTCGGATCTATATGCCCTGTATCTACGCTGTCAACAAGATCGATCAGATCACACTTAAAGGAGCTTGAGATTATGGACAATCTTCCTCATTAGTGTCCTGTCAGGTTTCTTGATCAATTGTCTCCCCTTTTTTCTCATTGAGATATAATAATACTTGGACGGTCTTCTGGATAAGATATGGGAATATACTTGGTTGGACCTAACTCGAATCTACACCAAACCGAAGGCGATGAATCCAGATTATGATGATCCTGTTATCTTATCTTCCAAGAAGAGAACAGTTGAGGACTTTTGCATCAGGATTCACAAAGACATGTAAGCAATTCAAGCAGTACGTAACAAAAACTTACCACTGTTTATGTTTCTCTGTTTAATAGCTTCTTGCTCGTGAGCATTGCTTATGAGTAGTAATAACTTTCCCGTTGTAGTGCTTTAGTCTGGGGTTCAAGTGCCAACCACAAGCCACAGAGAGTTGGAAGGGTCAGTCTACTTTGCATATTCAGTAACTTTTTATGTCAAAGTTGTCAAGACATCCATAGTAGCCATGGTGAGCTCTAGATAACCCTTGATTTTCCAAAATACTACCAAGATTAAGACACCCCAATTTCCAATCTATCGTACATGACTTAGGCGGTCCGAACTTAACCACACACAATTCAAAAGCGCACAGGTGATACAATATTCATCCAAACAACAAAATCACATACATATTGTACAACACAGAAACAAGGCCAAGAAATTGCACAAAGTACTCAGCTTTTAGCCCAAAGATCCGAAAGACATCTGTATTAGGTTCTGGTTTCCACATCTTACAATTTGTACCCTCGTATGGTAGCAAACTCATTGAAGCAAAGATCTTGGTATAAAATAGTTTGAATTCAGTCAATGATCCCTTGATATTGTTTGGCTGATCCCTGAGTGGATCAAGAGAGAGTTGAGAAGATGATGGAATTTGGAGATGCAAAGGGAGACTTTACAGGTGTGATAAACCATTTCTACCTGAACCACTAATCTTGTTTTTATAACATCAAGCGGAGTTGGTGACTGCTCCGGTCAGAGCACCTGCATAAACCAAAACGGTACAGATCAACGATCAGCAAAGTTATAACACTCAACTGGTTTTCTATGTAATAAATCCATTGTACTTTGTAATGTGAATGTGGATCAGAGAGTTTCTTTCAGTTCAGAAAGTTAAATCCCATTGGCAGGTCAGCTCAGCTAATGGATTGTGTAACATCTACAGACATATCAAACCGGAGATGGTGTGGAAGATGCAAAGACTAATTGGTGTTGGAGATGAGTTGAAGCTGAAAAGAGCTCACGCCATTTTCGATCGTATTTGCTCCAAGTGCATAGCTTCTAAGAAAGATGAGATAATAAGCAGAGGATTGATAATATCGATTCTTCTTCTTGTTCTAAATAATCCCACAAGAGCATCTTCAACAGCTAAAGAGGCGCCCACAAGATCTTCCATCCTTTCATTAATGGCACTCTTTATCTTGGGAGTATCCATATTTTCCCCATCCTCAAGCACACATTTCTAACTCTGACAGGCTTCTAGCAATGTTTGAACGAAGTTCACTTAGTTTGGTCTGTTCGAGTAATTGACTCGCCTTAAGTGCCAACTACACACACAAGCTGATCATCAGTTGACGAACGTCAACATAGATATTATAATATTAAGGAACCAAACGCACCTCAGAGTAATTAGTATGGTTAAGTGTCGAGAATCGGATAAATTTATCTCTGTATGCAGCAGGATTAGGGTAAACAAGCTGCTCCATGAGCCGGAGCACGAGTTTGTTTTTGTTTTTTATGCCCTGAAATGAAGAACACATGAGCATACCATTCCAATGACATGAGACACCTGGTCTGAGAAGGATGATCACAGACCTGGACCCTGGTGAGAGAGCACTATATCCACAATCCTCAGCCCTGGATAGAGCCTTAGGAAGGGAACATGTGGATAGAGCCTTAAGGGCTTCACAAATCGCACCATGTAAAAACACCAACTTCTTTAACTCTTGGGGATTGAATGAATCTGAATTATCAGAGTCAAAACCATCAGTACTACTCTTGGTTCTGAACCATAACCAATAATACACCAAACTGTCCTAGTTTTATTTTAGACTCATTTTGGCTATGCATGGTATCATCTACTGATCTACCGTGCAAGATCTGTATCGATACGTTACTTTGTCCTGATTGTTCTTAAAAAAATTCGTAAATTTGTGGAATTTGCAATGGTCTTATTTACACGTTCTGTTAGTACGGTTTAAAATAAGATCAAATATTAAGGATTCAATTGTTAACCGAAGAAAATATGTCATATAACGCCGAAATATATGCATCACCAAATGAATTTCCTCAATACAGTTGTAATTTCATGCAGACAATTTTGACTTGTATAACTTGTGATGAACCCTTTAACTTTTTTGGTAACTAGATGGCAAGAGAAAAAAAAAAGGTAAGTAGTGATTTTCCACAAACCACAAGGATATAGGTTTATATGAACCTTTAACTTATACAGTTTAGTTTTCTTTAATTTTGAAGTATAATAAGTTAATAACGGAAAGAGGAAATCGAGGTTGGAGTATAGATAAAGAGCTCGAGATCTTATGCTCAGTTAATAGCTAATCATTAAGAGTTCAGTCTCAATCAACAGTAGAGGAAATCTGAAATCTCTGGCATATCTTTTGCAGGTGGAGCAATCAGTAAAGTTATCTTGAAAAAAGACTAAAGCTTTGGCATCAAGACCATTGGCTAGGAACCTAAAAGTCTGTGGCAAAAAAAGGTAAAAAATGCAAACACTTTCTATGAATAATTGTATGTTTATGATTATGCAGTATGTATTGTTATGTCCCGGTAAATACTTAAACGATGATGTGATTGAATTTTTCAGGAGCTTTTCCTTCTCGACTGTCTGATAGTGATCTTGCAGAGTACTTATCGGATGCTGAGGTAAAAAGAAACGTTATGTCTTACCTTACTGTTGAATTGATTACACACATGTATTCAAATCATTACATGTCTGGACTTTTCTTAGGAAGGATATAGTTTTGTTTCTGTGGAAAGTTTATCTGATTGTATGGTTTTAGTCTCTGTAAACCACAACAAATTGTTCCTGGATTGTGGCGAACCAAGCTATTGTTAACATGTAAGTCCATCATCACGCATTAGTTTCACTTAATCATATAACTTTAAAACTCAAAACTAGTCGTCTCTTGTGTTTTGCCTTTTCTTGTGTTGGTCTTCTGGTTTGATTTTATGTATGAAGCTTACGAATGCATATACTCACTTTTTGTTCTGATTTGTATGGTTACTGCTGCTCATCAGGTTGCTGGTTGTCTAAATAATACAAAAGAGTTCCTTCTGAATAAGATAGCATGGGAATTGATGAACCCCGACTACCAAAAGGTTTTTTGGCTTTTATCCTCTCTTCCATCTTCTTAATTTCTGCTGACGTTCTTGTTAACAATCTTTCGTTTTCTATTGATTATCACGGAAAGCAGAGGAAACCCAATACAGTGAAAAAGAAAGATCCTGTTAATAAGACGGCGGCTACTAAGAAAACTTCCGCAGCCAAAACCGAAAGCAATGCAGAATGTGAAAAGAAAAAGGTCAGTGTTAGTGACTATTCCTTCAGCTGGCTCTCTCAAACAGTGTATATAGATCGTATCCTGTTATATATATTCCACTTCTTTCTTTGGATCTTTTTTTAGTTTTCCATCTTGTAGTTAAATTACGATCTCTTGGATGAGCTATTTAATGATGTAAGTTTCCCCATGTTTCTAGCTTTATCTGTCACTTTTATTAATTAAAGCTGCGTTCCTCTTGTTTCTTTGCCTAGTCTCTGATGTGTATTCGTAACTTTTGTAGGACAACTCCCCAAAGAGGGCTAAGTTAGATAAACCAGTCGTTGAAAGCAGTGAAGAATGCCGTTCGAAACCTCAGGGTTCTGATGAAGAAGAAGCAGACTGTAACGAGGATTACAATAATGAAGACGCTTATGGAGGAGTGGACGAATTCTATGGCGACGTCGATCTTGAATATGAAAGTCAAGATGAAGGAGAATATAATGAAGAAATAGATTGGTGATCTCAACATATCTTACACAAAACATTGAATGTTTTTGTTTCCAACATGTCTTATTTGGATTCATCATCTTCCTATCTAATAAACGAAAGCCTTCACACAGTGATCTGCTGATTGATTCACATAGTTCATAAAGAGTGTGTCTATATTGCTTCGGTCCTCTGCAGATACATCCTTCTCCAGCAGCAAGACAAACTTGGGTTGTATGCCTCTTGCTCTCATGGCTTGTTCTATGATGAGCGGCTAAGAATGTGGAACGTTAAGTTTCATCTGAATCACATTCTCTGGATGATCTCGTAGCTCCTTGAGTCTGTTCACCACGTTTTGAGCTAGATCTTCGTAAGCTTTTGACACTACAGAACCAGGTGAAGACACAACCACAGGAACACCTTCATCAGAACCTTCTCTGATTTTCATTTCCAGTGGAATCTGTAAAAACGACCAAAAATAGTAGACCTTGTAAGGCCATGGAGAGAATATACACAAGACTATAACACAACAAGAACAAACACTAGTTTTGGCCGTAGATTATTTACCTCGCCGATGAGTTTCAAACCCTTGTTTGCAGCCATACGGCGTGCTCCTTCTTTCCCAAATACGAAAGAAGCCTCGTTACAGTGAGGACAAACGAAGCAACTCATGTTCTCCACAAGTCCCAATATCTAGTATCAAAACGCAGAAAAAGGTGTTAAGCAGCTAAGCTAAGATGAAATATATGTTTCCAAGCAGTTGATATAGATGAGCGTACAGGTACTCTAACTTTGTCGAACATGGAGATTCCTCGATTAGCATCAGCAAGCGCAACATCTTGTGGTGTTGATACAATTACTGCACCTGGTAACACAACCACCACACTCTGATAACTACACGTTTTGTCTAATCTAACACAACTCCATGTTTATACGTATATATATACCTGAGAGTTTCAGATTTTGGGATATAGAAATTTGAGCATCACCGGTTCCAGGAGGCATATCGACAACAAGAACATCGAGATCTCCCCAATCAACTCCTCTTGTCATCTTGGCAAGCGCACTCATTACCTGTAACAATACCCCACACGCTTTGATTACTGAACGCAAAAGGTTTTAACTTTCATCAGCTTTTGTTCTTGTTGCTGCATAAACTCTAAAAAGAAACACACCATAGGACCTCTCCACACAATTGGTGCATCTTTTTCGACAAGGAATCCCATTGACATGCATTTAACCCCATAGTTCTCGACTGGAACCATCTTCATATCTTAAAAAAAACAGAGATTACAAGAAAAGTGTAATCAAATACTTACTTCAAACACTAATCTGAATTTCAGTGCAAGAGGTTATCTATCTATCAATCTATCAATCTACCTTGGTTCACTTCAGGCTTTTGATTGATATTCATCATGATTGGAACAGATGGTCCGTACACATCCGCATCAAGTAATCCAATCTTCAATTGACATTTGTTGGCCAATGCAACAGCTAAGTTAACTACATCAACCCAAAAAATGACAGATTTTTCACATTATCAGTTTGATAAACCAAAAAATTTCAGTCTCACACCCAAAAAAAAAGTGTTGGAGAGATCTGATTTTACCAGCTGTGGAAGACTTTCCGACTCCGCCTTTACCAGACGCAACGGCGATGATATCTTTGACTCCATGTAACCGGAGCTCCGTCGTCCTCCCGCCGCCGCCGCAAGTAGAACTCTGCAAAAAAAAAAGACGAAATGGCGAAATGAAAGCAATCCGCAATTCCGTAAAACCCCAAATCTCAAGCTAACAGGAGGTTAAGGATGAACGAAATTAAGGATCAATCCTTACGAATTTAAAGGCAGAGACGAAAGCTGCGTGGAGTTCACGGCGGCGGAGAGACCGAAGAAGCGCGAGGGAGGCCATGGGAGAGAGAGGGCAATTTAGGAAAAGCGGTAATTTATGATAAATTCCTAAAAACCTGAACAAGAACAAATTGGACCGACTTATCAACAAGGAAGAAGAAGATTGCAACCAATAGCTGAAAAGAAAACTCCTTTGATTGACGACAGGCGCGAGGTGAAAGAAGAAGACGGCTTCATCTTTAATCTCTAAAAACAGAGGTGGGTTTCTCCAAGACTGCAGAAATCGACATGGGCAAAAGTGTAATTTTATTTTAGCCTCACAGAGTCTGCTCTGCTAAAGAGAGAACCTTTTGGCTCGATTTCTTCACAAGTCTTGTAAGACTCTGCATCACTGTTGTCCCTCTTTGTAGTTTACATCTGATCTGAGTTTGTCTTCTGGTCATCAATCAGATGCATACACCAATCGTAAGCCGCACCACAAGTCTATCTTTCTCAGCTGCAGTGCCAGTTGGAGTACATGTACCTAAGACTCTTGATGAACCTTTAAATGCATGAAATTTCCAAATAGTTCAGAAAAATTAAGTGGAATCACACGGTTTCTACAAAGATTTCTATCCTCATATTCATTTTTAAAAGAAAAAAGAAAATTGATCTTCCTACGCATTTGAAATTCTCTCTTCGTCTTAATGCTTTCATTTTATTTTCTTACGCCACAGTTCATATTGCCAAAAGTTCCAAATCTTTCTTTTTGCACTAAATGGGAAACGAAAATACTTGAATGAAACCGATCGGTTTTTTTTTTCTGTCAGCAGTTGTCTTATTCTCTTTTTGGGAATTTGCGTTGTCAACGTCTGTCTTGTTCCTTCTAAAACCACAAATGGACCTGGTGATGGTATAGTATAGAAAAAGCAATGGAATTTAGTTTTCGTGGACTGCAAGTTAGTAATTGCATTTTACCATTTCCGCTTAATTATTTTTGTTTCGTTTAACATTTCCAACTAACATCCCCCCTCGCTACACAGCTCATGTATCCAAAAAATAAAATTATAAGTACATATCTCCAAAATTTAGTCGTAATTGTAGATGAAGCTGTGAATTTTCAATTGCCAAAAGCAAAATTCAGGTTAGATACATATACAAAGATGGAAGTGGAAACCACGAAGTTACATGGAGACGAATTAGCCATAGTTGAAATCAATTTTCTCCTAAAGTTAAGTTTTTAAAACTGTTTTGCCAGCCAAAACATATGAATCTATCATACAACAAATCCCAACTCAATAAACTTTAAAGCTTGACTTGACTTGACTTGTTATTATATGAGACACTTGAATTCTTTACATTTTGGATTACTTTCTTATCAGATACATATCAATTTGACAATTTCTTACAATAAACCCAAATGCAAATAATAATTGATTTTGATAAAATGAATAAACCGCAAACAACTGATATGAAAATTCTGAGACCCCATAAATTTGTATACATATAACGAAATGTGAATGATTTTCTCTTAAATCATTATGATATAATATAATAAATCGGCATCAATCGATACATATAACTCTAAATCTGTTCATTTTCATGTGATAATCTGACTTTTCACACACAAATTCCCTTACATGCTTCTTTAAAAATATACAACACTTGCATTCCCATCATTACTATTTTATGTTTCCTTTACAAAGTCAATACAATCTTGCACTTTGCATCAACAATATCAACACCACATTCCCTTATAAATCCATTAAACTCTCTTCCTTTGTGTCTCACTCAATATCCTCGTCATCCATTTCTCTTTCGCTTACTCGTTTCTCTCGGTTACCCATTGGTTTAATTAACTTGAAGAGCTTTTAAGCGATGCTTATTGTGTATTTCTCCCTACCATTGTTCATATTCATGGTGTTCCTAGCCATCGGTGGTTGCGTAGGGTCTACATGGGTCGAAGTCAAGGGATAGCTAATGTCGGTGGACCGACAATGCCTACCGCTTACCCGACAGCACCACAAGCCAATCAAGGTTACAATACTGGAGTTCAACCTCAACCTCACCCTCCTAGCTATGCGGTCTAGTCATTGTGTGTTCCATGCATGTGCGAATAAAGAATTTATCATAAACCGAAATTGTCTTTCTTTTCTTTTATTTTGTTGTGATGTGGTTTAATTACATTTTGATAACGTCAGTTTGTATCATTATTAAAGTTTGATTCCCCATCATTCTTTTTTCTCTGTCAATGTTTGTATCCCACAACCACCTTCTCAGTTATAATTTGTTTGAAATATATCGTTTTATGTTCCTCGTGTTGCAACCCCTTTACAAAAAAATAAAAAAAATATCGTTTTATGTTATTATTGGTATTTTGTTGCGAAGTGGTGATTTTTATTAAAGCTATCGATTAATTGTTCTGAAAAAAATTGGATGAGACAAGAAAAATATCAAATTATTTATGCAAAGCTCATTGGTCCAACAAAAAATAATATTATGATGTACTTCCATAAACTAATTATTGTGGGGAATCAATGAGCTTTGCATAAATAATCACCTAGATTTGAAGCGATCTCAAAGTCGGGGTTACCGTGGCCGTGGCCGTGGTGACCATTGACCCAAAATTTAAGCTTTAGTCTTCCTTTTGTAATTCATCTTTCAGCCTAAAAGCTTTCAGTAGATTAAGCCAAATCTTAATCCCTTCTCCTCTCATCTATCTTTTCTTTTTCTTTTGTTATCTTTTATATGGGTTACTTATTTTTTTAATTAATGAAAACTCTTTAAAAAAAAATAAAAAAAATAAACTAATTATTGTGGAAATTTCGTATAAAGGGTTGAGGAGATTTTTGCTTCCTTTTCAACTTCCAAGAAAGTTTTAGGAATAGTTCATAAAGAACATGGTCTTAGACTTTTCTTGATGAGCACAGATGTGAATTGAAAACGCAAACTTTAAAATAGTTTATTGATGATATTCGCCAATATGATTAATACAAGTATGGAATGCACACATAACCCAAAATCCCTAATGCTGCGGCAATTGGAAAATTACTTGCGGAGAAAACAACAAGGGAGTGGGGAAGTGTAAAGCCAAAGTTTTTTTGGGCCTAAATTTAAGTCTCTCCTGCAACTTTCTTCATACTTCCTTTTCAATTTTGAGAGCATATATTATAGAAACACCTTATCAAAACATAGAACCTTGTGGACCAGTGGAACAGAATTGCAGTACCTCGAGGACTTCATCAATGATCTACAAATGACAACGACCCCGTCACATCCAATGATAAGCTCAATGTCAAACTTCAGCCATATAAGTAGATAGAACTCTCCTTCGACACACCAAAGGGTCCGAAAAGCAATGCAACGTCTACAAGTTCACATTTCATTGTAAAATGTGTTTTAACATATTTTATGAAAGCCAGCCACTAAGAGAAATTCAAGACCAAAAATTTCCAATAAGCATTCTACTACCTTTCCTTGTCTTCAAGGCCAAGATTTAACACGGTCATAAGGGGATTTCATCTCTTATTCTACCATTCTTTCTTTCTCCAACTTGTGAATGGGACCAACCTCGCATGGGCACAAAAGCCTCACTCGATGCACGATCAACGATATCTGTAACCCTTATCCCTTGGAATCCACGGTCGCTCTCATCTGGAGCATACAGCAAACTCATCCCACACCTTACCACCTTGCAGCAATAATCTAGTTTCCTTTCAGTTTCATCGGTAAGGTAGAATTCGAACGAGGCACTAGTGGGACGACATCTGTTATTACTACTCTCTTCACTCCATTGGAAGACCGGCACGTTAAAGTTGTTATAACTAATAAACACATGGTCAGATCCAAGTTTTCTTGGTTCATGGCAAGACGACGATCCACATGACTCGTTCCATCCCCCAAGAGAGAAACTAAAGCTGATAGACTGACCGTTTTGGTTTTTGAATCTGCACTTGCATCTTACAGATAAACGGTTGGCATGATGACTTTCATGATCCTTGAAGTTGACAACAACACATAGAGAAGCTCCAATAAATTTACTGTTGCACCAGTGTGAAACCAGGTCGGTTTCTATCGAAGATCCCATTCTCTGATGGCAGAACCATGAGGGTATGTCACTTCCTGGAAAGCAAACGGCAACCAGAGGATCTAGAACTAGTCCCTGAAATGTGTCACAGAGAAAACCATTTAGCCATGAGCGTATGATCAAGAAAAAGAGAGAGTAAAAAAAGGGAAATGAACCTTATGATTGTGTTGAATAGATGTCCTTGCTAGTAGCTGACTCTTGAGCTGGGCCTGAGCTACAATAGCTTCCTGCTCAGCTTGGCTCAGCTTGACGCAATCCGTGAAAATGAAAGTAGTATGCATCCTCTCAGTTACTAGGGGAAGTGTCACTGGTTTGGCAACTTTTTCCAGAGAAACACATCCATGAGCATCTAAGTACTGTAGATTAGACGGAAGAACAGGAAGATAACTGAGCATGAGACAATGCTTCAAGTCGAGCAACAACAGAGAAGAAAGCTGCTCGATGCTCTCAGGCAGAGTCTCAATATTGTTTCTGCTTAAGCACAAACGCCGCAATGAGTGTAAAAAGCTAATGTTTTCCGGCAATTTGGTGATATTGCAGTTCGTGAGATAGAGGTCTGATACACTCGAGCTTCCTGAGAAAGGCAACAATAACAACCCTGTGGAATCTTCGATGCTTGATCCACAGAAGGAAAAAATCTTGAGGTTGCTAAAGCAAATGGTTTCAGGTGTCTGTTTGATGGACGTTCCATCCATAAGCAAAATCTCTAAGCATTCCATCTTCTCTTTGATTGGTGGAAGACTCTCAAGTGCTGAACAGCCAGAGAGGATCAGTTCTTGAAGAGATTCCAGCTTGTAAAGATCGTTGGGAAGATACCTCAACCTTCGACAGTTCTTGAGATTCAGCAAAATAAGGTTTCGGAGACTTTGGATGTGTTCGACAACTCGTTCGATTGCTGAGCCTTCCAAATAAAGGGATTCGATATTTTCTGATATAATATGAAACTCCTGAAGCTTTGAGCAGCCACTGAGGATCAGAGTCTTGAGAGATTTTAAGTTGATTCCCTCTGGGAGACTCGTAAGGCTTGTGCAGTCTCGGAGGTTCAGGAAAATAAGTTTGTTCATCTGTTTGATTGATGAGTCCAACGCAGCCAAACTCGTACAGCCTTCGAGATCAAGTCTTTCAAGATTCTTGGCCTTGGACAAACCTGATAAATCCAGCAAGCTTTTTGACTGACTGAGGTCGACCCATCTTAAATTTTCTGTATTCTGTGGCACAAAGACAATGATCAGAGAAGCTAAAGACAATGTTGTTATCAGAAAAACTAAATATCCACAGTGTTTTTAGCTTATCTACCTGTTCCGCTTCCCAAAGTGTTTTGATGTGGCTATAACGCAGATTAAGATCGACAAGTTCCTCAGGACTGAATTCTGATGGAAGGTAATCGTAAGGATAACCTTGCCAGTGAAGGTACACAAGCTCATCTGGAAAATGATCAAGCCCTTTACAGAGCCGAAACTTATCTTCGTTGTCACACCACTGAGAACAATGAGAATTGTGGAATTTCAAGAACTTGAGTTTTGACATCTTCATGAAAGCAGCAGGACTAAGCTTTATTCTTTCCACATTAGACATGTTCAGGAAGATGCCTCTAACACATTCAGTACCCTGAGAGCAAGATATAAAAGAGTAAGGAACAGAGTTAATAGAAAACAAAACAAGAAGAACAACATCAAGTGTAGCTCACCGTGTTCTTCTCCAAGATATAAAGAATATCTTTGTGGTTCCACAACCTACGACGTTTTCCAACTCTTTTGGTGGATGATTCATATCCAATCTCCTCCCCCATTCTATGCAAAAGATCATGCATCTCAAGCCTGTTATAAGATACAGTCACTATGCACTTATCTTCAAGTTCTCTCAGCACAGCTGCAGCATTGACTCGGTCTGATCTCAAAATGCTGGAAACGAAATCTGCTCTCTCAGATCTGAAAAAACATGCAATGTCAAGAAACATGCTCTTCTGTTCATCATCCAGCTTTCTAAAACTCTTTTCCAGCACTCTCTGAATCTCCTTGTCTGGCCTTTTCATTAAACTCTCCCACTTCTCCTTCCAGTAAGATATATCCTTGAGAAGGAGACCCGACCCTAACAGCGTCAACGCTAATGGATGCCCTTTGGAGTAGTCCACAAATTTGTTTGATAGATCCATAAACTCTTCCGGTGGGTAGTGGTTGAGGTTGTCAGAGAATGCCTTGAGGCAGAAAAGCTCCATAGCTTCTCTGTCGTTTAATCTCGGAACTACATAGGTTGCGTCAGCTTTGTTCTGCAGCAGCTTCTTGTCTCTGGTAATGATGACAATCCTACTTCCTTTCTTGTACAATGCTTTCTCTCCGATGAGAACATCTATCTGTTCTTGATCGGTCACATTGTCCAATACAATCAACAACTTCTTGTTCCGGAGATAGTTCTCCGATCTCCCATGCGCTCTCACATCAAAACTCTCTACATCCAACAATTTGCAGAGGAGTTTCTCCCGCAAAGCACTTAACTGATGCCACTCCAGCTCCTTGTCAACGTCGTCGACGAAATCGTAGCCGTCAAATCGTCGGAAGTTTCGCTTATATGCAACATCAGCAACCAGTGTCTTGCCTATTCCAGCCATGCCAAGAACTCCGATAGTACGGACACAGTCGTCATTACCAAACATTAACAACTCCTCCAATTCTCTTGCACGTGGCTCGATCCCTGGAAAGCCTTGGATTTCACATGGAGACAAATCATTCAGCATCCTGAGAGTTTCCTTGGTGATTTCATCGAAAAAATTAGTCTCCGGCCTGCCAAATTTCCACAAATGTCGGTCCAAAATTAGAAGCTTTAAAAAGAAACTGAACAAAACAGAGTAGCAATATCTACTGTCTTCAAGTTGAAAGAGAGGATTTGGTAGTACCTGTCCTCAGCATATACAAAGCCAAGGATATTGGAAGCAGTGCTCAGAGCTTCCTTCCATGCCTCAATCTTGGACCCATCTCCCTTGAAACTCTCCTTAGGGCTCAGAAATGGTGCTTCGAAGCTCCCTTTCTGATTCTCCACCTCATATTTTTTGACTTTGTAGAAGATTGGTATGACTCCATGACCGGATTTCTCTCTGCACTGTATGATCTTCCAGAGTTCCTCCAAGCACCAGGTGGAGTTGGCGTAGTTCTCCGAGAAGACGACGATCGACATCTTCGATTGCTCAATCCTGTCAAAGAGAACAGAGAGGTCCTCTCCTCGGAGGAGTTTCCCGTCGGAGAAAACATCGATTCCTTTCCCGCGGAGGGACTTGAGGAGGTGAGAGGTGAAGGTGTTACGGGTGTCGCGGCCTCTGAAGCTCACAAACACGTCGTATTGGCGCTTGGAGGAAGGGGAAGAAGAAGAAGATGGAAAAGCCATTAAAGGATGGCGACGACGATGATTCAGTTCTTTTGGAGTATGGATCTCTCTTTCACTCTTAGGAAGTGAAATGGAAGAGACGACGACTTTTGAGTCTTAAGAGTTGTTGAGCAAAGGATCTTTTCCACAAAGCTTCTTTTGCATCATCAGCATTCAGCACACCTTTGTTGACTTTTCAAATAGCCTTAAGAGAACTTCCACTCTCGTTTCAAAGCAACTTAACCAACTGAAACAGAGACAATGACAAGTTGTTAAATGTGACTACCACATTACACATACTCAGAAGAGTTTCTTTTGACATTACATTTCCACAAGGCATGACGATTCTCAGACCAAAATGATTTGCAGTTCACAGACAAAATGTGTAAAGCAGCACATGTACTATTTTTACTAAGCATAAGCACATAGCTGGAGCCTGGAGGCGTACAAAGCATGGAGACCACCATACAGCTTTATTCATAGGCATACACAAATCCTGCTTCGAGAAGGACTATGGAATCTATGTATTCCAATATCTGGAGCAATAAGCAGCCACTGCCGTCACTGATTTGATTGTGAGTATTGACTTCAGCATCCGCAGAAATTTCCAGCATGGGACTGCAACTAGAATGAAAAAGAGAGTAAGCATAGCAGAGTGAGAATAATCGTCGAACAGGTTGCACATCTGAGGATGCAGAAAAGCAAATGATCTATCAACTAGAGAAAATCAAAACAGAATCAACCAATTGGCTATACCACTCACTTACATAAAGCAGAAAAAGAAGAGAACTAACTTGTAGTTGTACTCATGGTAATGAACTCCTTGGCAGGGCAGGAACTGAGAAGCAGCATTTCCGCGGGTTTTCAGGTCATACTGATTATTTGCAGCTGAAGACACACCAGCTTCAGTGACAAATCTAAATGTATGTGACCCGCGGTTGGCAGGCTCCTTGAACTGATTTACACTGTAAACTAGAGAACTCAGAGGGCTTTCAGATAAAACCCGGCAAATACTCAGATAAAGTGTGACAGAAGATTGACTGCAAAAATTCTAACACGGGGTTCGTCACCAAACTAAGATGTTCCTCAAACTAAGGCCTCAAGATTTGAAAGGCTCTTAAGACTGGTGCAACCAGAGAGCTTAAGCTCGACAATAGATTTCGAGTTCCTTATGCCGAATGGCAGGTGTTGAAGCCTTCTGCAGTTCTCCAGATCTAGCGTAACAAGTTCAGTTAAATTCTCGATTGAGTACGGAAGCTCTCTTATGGCAGTCCCAGCTAGATATAACTCCTTCAAGTTTGGTGCAAAATCTTGAATCTCCTCGAGCTGTGAGCATCCAGACAAATTAAGAAGCCTGAGGGATGTTAAACCAACCATGGCAGGCAAAGTTCGCAAATCAGAACAATCTTTCATATTCAAAGAAACAAGCTTCCCACTAGGAGGAATGGATGTGCTAACGTCAACCAGTCTCTTACATCCTTCGAGATCAATATGTTCAAGGTTCAGGGCTTCTGATAACATCATGACATCAGTTAGATTTCTGGAGTGACTCAGTTTGATTTTCTTTAGCTTTC
>OVBJ01001213.1:0-31865 GCA_900406535.1 Noccaea bulbosa
TTCCAAAATGTTTCCAAACTTAAATTTTCCAAAATGCACGTTTCACGTTTCGGAAACGTTTCGCTTCCGCGTTTCCGTTTCCGTTTCCGTTTCCATGCAACATAGGTTTGACCCTCCTCTTTGACTTGGATCATCGGTCAACGAATTGTTTTCCTTGATTTTTACTTTCAAGTAAAGAAAGAAAGAAAGAAAAAAAACGGTGTAAACTACAATTATAAAGGATCAGTTTCGATCGTCACTCAAATATAGACAAAAAAAAAAAAACTTATTGGATATTTTTAGGAATAGACCAATTATTAGTGTTCCGTTTACTTTGTTATATCGGTAAGTTTTGACTTTTGACTCACCTGCCACTCTGTCAAAACCGTGCGTGTCCATATCGTTGATATTTTTTTTCGCTCTGTTCTCTTTTTTTTTTCTTTTTTTTTGTTCAGATTACAAAAACATTTAATATTGAAAATATCTGGATGTTCAAGGTTGTAATTGGATCAGAGCTCAGACGATTAGTGTAAATGGATTTACTGTAAAAATCCGTGGATTGGGGATAAGGGAGAGAGACGATTAGTTTTGTCTTAAATCTCCTCTGTTTTTTTTTTTTTTTTTTTTTTGTTTGTTCAATACAACCTTAAATCTCTCTTAATTTTGTTCCCTTTCTCTTACAGATCTATTTTTGTCTGTCTGGATTTCGTCTGCTCTTTTTCCCCCTTTCTTCTCCTACCTTATGCTCTCTCTCTCTCGCTCGATTCAATTTGAGCGGAGAAAGGAGCGGCCTTTTTTCTAAACAGGGCTTTATCACCGGATCCTTCTTCGCTAAAAAGCTTGTAACTTTCTTAGGGCTTCTTTGATTTCCTCTTCTCGGGATCTCTCTTTCCACTCACCAGCGAAATGTAAGCTCTTCTCCTCTTAATTCCTCTCTTATCTCTCCAATATTCATTTCTTAGATTAGTTATTTCCGTAAATCTCGTTCTGATATGTTCGTATTTCTCGTGTGATTTTGGGTTCAGGGTTCAAGCTCGTTCGATGTACTGAAAAATTAGGGTTCTTCATTCTAGAGAGCAAAGTGAGCTTTTGGATAAATTTAGTGCCAATAGTTTATAGAATATGATCAAACAGATATTTGGGAAATTGCCTCGAAAGACTTCGAAGTCATTGCAAAATGACTCGAATGGTGGTGAAGCAGCTGTTAACTCCTATTACGCCCCGAATTCGAATACTAACATCTCGAAACCTTCTTCAACATCTTCCAAATCATCATCATCATCATCATCCTCTGCTGCTTCACGTGTAGCAGCAAATGGCACGATTGCTCCTAACAAGACAACGGCCAAGATTATTCAAGCTGGGGTATACGAGGCGTTGCCTAGCTTCAGAGACGTTCCCATCTCTGAGAAACCGAACCTCTTCATCGGGAAGCTGAGCATGTGCTGCGTCGTCTTCGATTTCACCGACCCGTCGAAGAATCTCAAAGAGAAAGAGGTAAAGCGGCAGACTTTACTCGAGCTCGTCGACTACGTCGCGTCCGTCGGCGCCAAGTTTAACGACGCCGCGATGCAAGAGCTCACCAAGATGGTCTCGGTGAATCTGTTCAGAACGTTTCCTTCGTCGAACCACGAGAGCAAAGTCCTCGAAATGCACGATATGGTAGACGACGAGGAGCCTTCGTTGGAGCCAGCTTGGCCTCACATCCAAGTCGTCTACGAGATTCTCCTCAGATTCGTCGCTTCTCCAATGACAGACGCCAAGCTCGCCAAGCGATACATCGACCACTCTTTCGTCTTGAAGCTCTTAGACTTGTTTGATTCCGAGGATCAGCGAGAGAGAGAGTATCTAAAGACTATACTCCATCGCGTCTACGGGAAGTTCATGGTGCATCGGCCTTACATCCGAAAGGCGATAAACAACATCTTCTACAGATTCATATCCGAGACGGAGAAGCATAACGGAATCGCGGAGTTGCTAGAGATTCTTGGAAGCATAATCAACGGCTTCGCTTTGCCTCTGAAAGAAGAGCACAAGCTGTTTCTTGTGAGAGCTTTGATTCCTCTTCACAAGCCGAAATGCGCGTCCGTGTATCACCAGCAGCTCTCTTACTGCATTGTTCAGTTCGTGGAGAAAGACTTCAAGCTCTCTGACACCGTCATCAGAGGGCTCTTGAAGTATTGGCCTGTGACTAACAGCTCCAAGGAAGTGATGTTTCTTGGCGAGCTGGAAGAAGTCTTGGAAGCGACTCAAGCCGCTGAGTTTCAGCGTTGTATGGTCCCGCTTTTCCGACAGGTCGCTCGTTGCCTCAACAGTTCGCATTTTCAGGTTCGAGTCTCTCTGCTTTATCATAACTTTTGGTTTATATTCTTGTGTTGATAAGGAAGATTGTGTGCTTTTTGTTTGTTTTGGTTAGGTTGCTGAGAGAGCGTTGTTTCTATGGAACAACGATCACATAAGGAACTTGATCACTCAGAATTATAAAGTGATAATGCCTATAGTCTTGCCAGCTCTTGAGAGGAACACGCGTGGACACTGGAACCAAGCTGTTCAGAGTCTGACGCTAAACGTGAGGAAAGTGTTTAGCGATACTGACCAGGTGCTGTTCGACGAGTGTTTAGCTAAGTTTCAAGCGGAAGAAGAGAATCAAACGGAGGTTAAGGCGAAACGGGAAAGAACGTGGAAGCGGTTAGAAGATTTGGCGAACGAGGCCGTGCTGGTTCCAAGATTTGTGTCCTCGGTTAATCTTGCAAGCAGCTCTGAGTCCACAACAGTGTAGGTAAAGAAAATGGCTACGGTTTCTTTGGTAACGATACAGATTGAGTTGTTTGGAGCAATCTGAAATCGGCTTTTCTTGAGGCAACAAAGAAGATGTTCGAAATGTGATCAGACGAGAGAGGAGTGTCAAGGAAGTATATCTCAGTTCTCATCACTGGATACCTTTTTTTTTTTGTTTTAACAAATTTTTTTAGTTGCTTTGATCTTGTTTTATAAGGGGGAATAGGCAAACATATGCATTGTAAGAAAACTATTGGGATGGTTCTTGAGAGACGACGACTACTTGTATAATTTTTTTTTTTAATTAAATCTTTTGGATGATCTAATTTTCTTTATCTGCAGTTTCAGAACAGTTTGATTTGCAATCGTTTGTTTATTATGCTACAAAATATTCAGTATTACATATCTAAATGATGTTATAAAATGATGCAAGATGTTTTCAGCTTTTACCAGTATACCAAAATCTAAAATTCAAAAAGGAATAAAATTCATATAGAAAAATCATTTAAATTTACAAATTTTATAGATGATGCGTTCACATTATCATCCTTCAACAAAAATGGCGGTCTCTTCATTTACTCTCTGTCTTCTTCTTGACCAAAGACTTTCAAAATCCCAGCAGCTACCTAATTGCTTTTAATTGATCTCTGTTTCATAATTAACAAAGTCTCCAAATAATTAACAAACGCTAATTATTAAACTAAGTATCTTACTAATCGTCATTTTCTGAGTTGAAAATAGTCAACGGCGAATTTGTCAACCTTCTTCTCTCTTTGAGTCCTCTTCTCTCCCAAAGCACAAAGAGAAAAACAGAGAGACGTCTTCGAATCCAAAAACTTCCGAATTTCGCTCGTTTCTCTCCGGCGATGAAGCTACGGATTATAATTGCTACTCTCGTGTTTCTGTTATCGCCGTCGACTATGTTCTTGGCCGTAGAGTCTAAATGCGCGGGAAGCTGCGAATTAGCTCTGGCCTCTTACTACGTATGGAACGGATCAAACCTCTCCGTCATCAACCAGTACCTCAATTCTCCGGCAGCACCGTACGATTCAATCAATTTCGACCCGATCCTCAGGTACAACAGAGAGATCACGAACAAAGACTTGATCCAGATGGGCTCTAGGGTTCTCGTGCCTTTCCCTTGCGAATGCCAACCGGGAGATTTCCGAGCTCACACGTTCAGATACCGTGTCCGACAAGGAGATACTTACGAGACTGTGGCCACTAGGAACTACGCGAATCTCACGACGGTGGAGTCCTTGCGGAGGACCAACGCTTATCCGGCGGAGGACATCCCGCTCTCCGCCACGCTCAACGTCTCGGTGAACTGCTCTTGCGGAGATGAGTCAGTCTCGAAGGAGTATGGTTTGTTCGTCACGTATCCGCTTCGTCGTGGGGATAGTCTCAATTCGATCGCGAGCTCGTCCGGTGTGCCGGCGGAGACTCTCCGGAGGTATAACCCCCGAGTCGATTTCAGCTCAGGGAATGGGATTGTTTATGTCCCCGGGAGAGGTAAGATAGTTTTGGAAGTTTCTTGATTGGTTGTGGCAGTTTCTTGATCGATGATTCTTCTATGTGTTTTGCAGATCCAAGCGGTGCATTTCCACCATTCATCTCAAGGTTGTTTTTCGTTGGTTTTTTTTTTTTTTCAATTGTATCTCTTTCTCCTTTGATTTCTATTACTGATGTTGTTCTTGCTTCCTCTTGTGTTTTTGTAGCAAACAAGGTTGGTTCTTAAAAGCTGAGCAAATGAGAAACTTTTGAGAATATAGGTTTTGATAATTTTTGGCATAAGCAGGTGGTATTGGAGCTGGAGTGATTGCTGGTATATGTGTAGGAGTGTTATTGGCTCTGTTGTTGATATCTTTGATCGTATACTATGCTTACCGGAAGAAGAAGTCGAAGAATGGTTTGCCTTCATCTTCTATCCCGTTGTCTTCCAAGGCTGATCAAGGTATTTTGTGATGATCATATATATGTGTACTTTTAATGTTCCTTTTTTCTTACTAAATTTGTCAATCTGGTTTTTAGGTTCTGCAAGTAGCCTCCAAAGTGGTGACTTGGTTGGTACTGGAGTCTCACCTCGCATTGCCGCCATAAGCGTTGACAAATCTGTTGAGTTTACGTTGGAGGAGCTAGCAAAGGCTACTGATAATTTCAATCTCTCTTTTAAGATCGGGCAAGGTGGTTTTGGTGCTGTTTACTATGCAGAGCTGAGAGGAGAGGTAAGCAGAGATCTTGTGTTTTATCTATGTTACAAGGTGTAGATTTTGTTTTGTTTAGGAACATTGAGATTGTTGGTTTATGTATAGAAAGCTGCGATCAAGAAGATGGACATGGAGGCATCGAAACAGTTCTTGGCAGAACTAAAAGTCTTAACTCGTGTACATCATGTCAATCTGGTAAAGCCCTTTTGAGATCAGCTAAAGATCCATTCTTGATCAGTTTTTTTCAGGTAACAAACTACTTTTTTTTCTTGCAGGTTCGTTTGATTGGTTACTGTGTTGAAGGATCTCTTTTTTTAATTTATGAGTATGTTGAGAATGGCAACCTTGGACAACATTTACATGGATCAGGTACACAACATAAAACCCCCCCCAAAAAAAAAAAAAAACAGAGAACACTTTTAGAAACTTGTGATCAATAATGAAATGTTTATACGTAATTAGGACGAGATTCACTACCGTGGACTAAGAGAGTGCAGATTGCTCTAGATTCAGCTAGAGGTTTAGAGTATATACACGAGCATACAGTTCCTGTTTATGTTCACAGAGACATTAAATCTGCCAATATATTAATAGACCAGAGCTTCCGAGCAAAGGTGATTTCTCAACTTGTGAAACAAAACGTCTGTTCTCTTTGTCACGGCTCTGAGTTACTTCCGTGTTTACAGGTCGCTGATTTCGGTTTAACAAAACTAACAGAAGTTGGAAGCTCAGCGACGCGTGGTGCAATGGGCACATTTGGATACATGGCACCAGAGTAAAGAACTTGATCTCTCATTTCTCTCCACAAATATATGTATCATAGTGATGGTATATATGTGTAACTTCTGCAGGATTGTTTATGGAGAAGTGTCTGCGAAAGTGGATGTATATGCATTTGGAGTTGTTCTTTACGAACTGATTTCTGCAAAAAACGCGGTTGTCAAATTGAATGAATCTAGTGGTGAATTCAGAGGCCTTGTTGGTGTGGTTAGTACTATTGCATCTTCAACATTTTGTCTTTCTGATTCAAGAATCAAGACATGTACATTGTACAGTTGCTTCAACATATTTTCTCTTACTTTGTTATCCAGTTCGAAGAAGTATTCAAGGAGAAGGACAAAGAAGAAGCGCTACGCAAGATTGTAGACCCGAGGCTCGGAGATAACTACCCGTTTGATTCGGTTTACAAGGTAATCTTTCTTTTAAGGTTTCTAAACTCTTTCTTCATTCAAGTAGGAGCGCCGAATCCGGTTTAACCAAGCCAATGGTCAATGGAATGATTAATGTTTTGGGGTTGTGTGGTTTAGATGGCGGAATTAGGGAAAGCTTGTACGCAAGAGAATCCGCAGCTACGTCCGAGTATGAGATACATTGTGGTTGCTTTATCCACTCTTTTTTCGTCGACGGGCAATTGGGACGTCGGAAACTTCCAGAACGACGATCTTGTCAGCCTAATGTCCGGCCGGTAGAGTTTTGGTTTGCTGTTTAGAGAAATGATTGTTTTTGGTTTAACTTGTAATTGAATTTGTTTAGCAACAATGCTCCAGTGTATAAATTCCTAATACGAACTTTGCAGTTTGCACATGTCACCTGTTGACTTTTATATAATTTTCTATAATCGATATGTCCAGTTCGACGTCAACAATATGTCAGTCTCTCAGCATCTTACGCCAATGATTATAAATGTGATGCATTAGATTATAAAACATACAATAATTCCATTTTGAAGATTGTGATGGATACTAGTTAGATTTTTAGTTTATGATTTCTATAGCTATGAATGAATTTTTGCTGCTACATGTGAAATTATAAGTCTTTTACCTTTCGTTTTTTTTTTTTTTTCCAAATGAGTTTTTTTACTTTAGCTAGTAAACAAGGTAAATAGTCTAAATATCCTTTTACGGAAAACAAAAACAAGGTAAAATAGTCAAATCGTATATGTTTTTTTTTCTGCAAGCGAGGTTTTCTATCGACAAATGTTTTGTAAAACGTTATCATTGATTGTAACGATTAGCGAATTAAAAACCTTAAATTTGAATAAATAAAAATCAAACTCTTTCTTCTAAAAGCAGATATCTTCCTTAAACTTTTTGACATTTGTGTTCTCTAAACCTCTGAAACTGGGGAATAAACAAACAAAAAATTACATTGGAAAACGTTAAACAAAAGCCGACGTCAGGAAAAAGGGAGATATAAAATACTATCCGACTAGCCGTTATGAACATGTAACCATTATTGTAAAATTTATTCTGACTTTCTAAAGAATTGAAAAGGAAACAGTAACGGACAATGTGTATTTAACTTACATAGCATTTTTAACTTATCTTTCCTTTAAATTACCATTTATTAACAAAATTAGCGTATGCCAGGGTGCCATGGTGCATTAATTTAATGTTTTAATTATTTTTTTAATTTATTCATTACACCCAAAACGTATGAATCAGCAGAAATCTTACTTCAGTTGAATCTTGGATCGATTTCCCAAAAAAAAAAAAATTATACTTAGAATATAATCTGTCATTTTATTTTTATTAATTATATTCCTTCTTCTTCCTGTGATCCGAGTCTCTTCTTCTTCTTCTTCTTCTTCAGCTGCAGAATCTGCAGTTTCGTCTTCACCGTCTCCTTCCTCTGAAAAACTTTGTTCGGCTTCACCCATAGAAACGACAATACGAGATTCGTCATTGAGCTCTTGACAAGGTAATCGAACTTAATCTTAAATAATTACGAATAATTACTCTTGATTCACTGTTTATTAGGATTTGACTGAATTTGAAAAGATAATGACTGGGACCCGAAGATTCCGGATTCCGGGTAAAACGAAATCAAATTCGTGTAAAATTCGATAATTAATCTGAAATTCGCAATTTGGGATAATTTCAATTACTCTCTCTGTCTCTCTTTATACTTCAATTGCAAGAAACAAACCCTAATAGCTAAAGCTTTTAACAACCTCTCTTCTTGCTTGTTCTTTGTAAAAAAATGTTCAGGAATATTCTTCTTCTTTCTCTAAAGCGAAAATCATGGCTACACTAAACGACATCGGAGTAGCAGCAGCGATCAACATTCTAACAGCATTCGCTTTCTTCATCGCCTTTGCGATCCTCAGGCTACAACCTGTGAACGACAGAGTCTATTTCCCTAAATGGTACCTCAAGGGTTTAAGGAGCAGCCCTATTCAATCAGGTGGCTTCGTCAGCAAGTTTGTCAATCTCGATTTCCGATCTTACATTAGGTTCTTGAATTGGATGCCTCAAGCACTTAGAATGCCTGAGCCTGAGCTCATCGATCACGCTGGATTAGATTCTGTCGTCTACTTGAGAATTTACTTACTCGGGTATGCTAATCTTTGAAACCACTCTTTTCAAAGAAAAAACGTGAATCTTGATGATTGGGTTTTGAGAAATGCAGGTTGAAGATCTTTTTCCCAATAGCTTTTGTTGCGTTTACTGTATTGGTGCCGGTTAATTGGACGAACACGACGTTGGACAAGTTACAGAATCTAACATTCAGTGACATTGATAAGCTCTCTATATCAAATATACCAAATGGATCATCGAGGTATAGGCTTTGATTTTTTTTTGTCGATAATGTGATGTGTCTTTTGATTCCTAATCTTGCTTGTATGTATATTGGACAGGTTTTGGACGCATATTTGTATGGCTTACGCTATTACTTTCTGGACATGCTTTGTTCTAAAACGAGAGTACAAGATTATTGGTTCCATGAGGCTACAGTTTCTTGCTTCTGACCAGAGGAGACCTGACCAGTTTACGGTAAACAGAGAAACCTTGAATCTCTCTTGATCCAAATCTTAGTTTTAGTTTCTAAGATTAGTGATTGTATATTTCGATTAATCTAGGTTTTGGTGAGGAACATACCTCCGGATCCTGATGAATCAGTGAGTGAACTTGTTGAGCATTTCTTTATGGTCAATCATCCAGACTACTACCTCACTTACCAGGTAACAAACAAACAACTTTGATCTGACTTAGGAATGATAATCCATTTTAGATTTCGGTTTGAATCATCTTCCGGTTTAACAAAAACAGGCGGTCTACAATGCGAACAAACTCTCTGAATTGGTTGAGAAGAGGAAGAATTTGCATAATTGGCTTGATTACTATCAAAACAAACACTCTAGAAATCCATCTAAAAGGCCTGTCATTAAGGTAAAGCTAGCCATCACATTGCTAATTTCTTCCTTAAGAAAAAAAGTAATCTTGATAATCATTCACTTTCACTGAGCAGGTTGGTTTCCTTGGCTGTTGGGGTGAAAAAGTTGATGCAATCGATCACTACACAGACAAAATCGAGGGTCTAACAAGAAAAGTAAAGGACTTCACTCTATTCAAACTTTTGATCATCTTGTTGTTGCCTCTAACTCCAACTTTTTTCTTTTTACTTTGATGTTTGTTTTGCAGATATGTACAGAGAAAGAGACGGTAACGAGCAGCACAAAGTCTCTCGTTCCCGCGGCTTTCGTATCATTCAAAAGGCGTTGGGGAGCAGTGGTTTGCTCTCAGACTCAACAGTCAAGAAACCCAACAGAGTGGCTCACCGAGTGGGCACCAGAGCCACGAGACATCTACTGGGACAACCTTGCATTGCCTTATGTCCATCTCACTATCCGAAGACTAGTTATCGCCGTGGCTTTCTTCTTCCTCACTTTCTTCTTCATGATCCCTATAGCTTTCGTCCAGACACTCGCCAACATTGAAGGCATCGAAAAGGCTGTTCCTTTCTTGAAACCTCTCATTGAAATGTATATACACAATCTCAAGTCAACCTCAATTCCTCTGTTTTTATGCTCTGTTTCTCTCTGAGTTCTTGAGTTCTCTTTACAGGAAAACGGTGAAGTCATTCATACAAGGCTTCCTTCCGGGCATTGCATTGAAGATCTTTCTCATCGTCCTCCCGAGTATACTGATGCTAATGTCGAAATTCGAAGGCTTCATCAGCAAGTCATCGTTGGAAAGAAGATGTGCGAGCAGATACTACATGTTCCAGTTCATAAACGTTTTCCTCTGTAGCATCATCGCCGGCACAGCGCTTCAGCAGCTTAACAGCTTCTTGAACCAGTCTGCGACCGAGATCCCGAAGACGATAGGTGTGTCGATACCGATGAAAGCAACTTTCTTTATAACTTACATCATGGTGGACGGATGGGCTGGTGTAGCGGGTGAGATACTAAGGTTGAAGCCGTTGATAATCTATCATCTCAAGAACTTCTTTCTTGTGAAAACAGAGAAAGATAGAGAAGAAGCAATGGATCCAGGAACTATAGGGTTTAACACCGGTGAACCACAGATACAGCTTTACTTCATTCTTGGTTTGGTTTATGCAGCTGTTAGCCCTATTCTTCTTCCTTTTATCCTCGTCTTCTTCGCATTAGCTTACGTTGTTTATCGTCATCAGGTTAGAACACAAATCTGAAAAAAAAAACTCTGCTTTTTGACTTATGTCCCAAGCTTAGGTAAAGATTTAACCTTTTTTCTTTGTTGTTGCTTGCAGATTATAAATGTGTATAACCAAGAGTATGAGAGTGCTGGATCGTTTTGGCCTGATGTTCATAGACGTGTAGTGATTGCACTGATCGTGTCACAGCTTCTTTTGCTTGGATTGCTTAGCACGAAACATGCTTCTCGCTCGACTCCATTGCTGTTTATACTTCCTGTGTTGACCATTGGGTTTCATAGATTCTGCACAGGACGTTACCAACCAATTTTTGTCAGATACCCTTTACAGGTTAGTTAGTGTCTCTGATGTATGACCAAATGAGCTTTCTTTCTTAAGTGTGTTTTGGTCTTTAGTGATGTGTTTTTTGTTTTCAGGATGCAATGGTTAAAGATACGTTGGAACGCATGAGAGAACCGAATTTGAACTTGAAAACGTTTCTTCAAAACGCGTATGCACATCCGGTGTTTAAGGCGGCGGATAATCTTGGGAATGAGATGGTTGTGGAGGAGCTTGCGCCTGATCGGACGCCGGAACTAGTGGCCACTAAACGAGGCTCAAGGAGAACGCATAGTGGTGGCTCTCTTGAAAGTGGAAACCTTTAACTTAAGAGTATTATTAGTGAAAAGTTTTTGATGAGATTAGTTTCTCGACTTTTTTTTTCCATGAATGGCATTATAGGTCATGGAAGAAATTTTCCATGTTTATTGTGGTTTTCTGTTACATCAGTATTTTTTTATAAAATTCAGGCGAACAAATGTATAGATGAAGAATTGACATTGAGCTCAAATAGCAATACAAAATTGCTCATGATTTTTCTTAAGTAAGAAGATATAAAGTCTTTTTTTTATTAGGCTCCATATATTTAATTACAGAAATCGAGTTTGAAACTTTGAAACCAGCCAATGTGAATACAACAAATACAAACGTTTTATAAACCAAAGAGCATATAATGATCTCATCAATCTTAATGATCTTGATTGTGTAATACATGGAAAATGCTTACAAATCCATCATTTATAATGAGCTAGGCATGTTTAGAGTTACATGGCCCACGACGCCCATTCATTTGATCTTGGAGTGTATTAAAGGTTCACCATAAGACAAACTCTGACAAGAAATGCAAACAATATAGACAAAAAAGCAATTTGTACAAGTACCAAGGCTTGAAAGAATATGAGAAATTTCGTTACTAGTTCACTCGAAAGTTTTGCCCCAATGAGAAGCATCACTGCTACAACAGAAGTGAGCATTGGAATGCTATTGCACAACAAAAAAACAATGAATATTGTTTTTTTGACGTAACCTGTGATGCCTAAATCTGGAGTAGAACTCATGTAAGCCTTTGAACATGTGAAGCCCATATGGAATGCCACAGCTGCTTCTATTGTTGCAAGAACCAAAAGCAATGAGATAGGACCGATCCAACCCTTTCGTTCAGATTCTCTGTAACGCTCTGAATCACACGAGATAATTGGTTGTGAGCCATTTGGTGAATCAGCGGATCTTAAGGCCATATCCAAGTTGATTTAATCTCTCTCTGCAAGAAATTATATAGGAATTTACAAGAACATGTTTTTAATCAAGATTCAGAAATTAGATCACAAACGTTGACAAAGGAAAAACTAAATAGTTCACAGACTTTGTTTTTTTAATTGAAATCCAAAAGAATAACTAGAACTTGAACATGGAAATAAGATTACCTCAAGACGCTTTGAAATCTAGTAGATGGAGGTGGGAAATGAAGAAGAATTAAGAAGATGATTGTCGTTAAAGTTTTGAACTTTGTCAAGAAAACTGAAGCAGAACCCACATTATTTGATCTGATCAAGCTCTATTGACTTACTCACAATAAGAATAAGAAAGAATAAGTCTGAATGTTGCGTATCAAAAAACATTGATCCGAACAAGCAATTACATAACAGAATTAGGTCGTTGACTCCAACACAAAGTCTTCTTCTGTCTACTATTTTTCTCTCTCTGTGTTTCTCTCCATATCTCTTTACCTCTTCCCGGTGCTGTCTTTTACAATTGTATATGTGGATAATGGACATTGAGCTCAAAGAAAAATACAAAAATACTCATGAGTTTCCTTAAATAAGAAAAAAAAAAGTCTTTATTACTAGTCCCCATATATACAATTACACAAAACATAGTCTGAAACCAGCCAATGTGAATACAAGAAACACAAACGTTTTATACACCAAAAGATCAGTATATGATCTTATCAATCTTTATGAGCTTGAATGTTTTAATCATGAAAAATGCTTACAAATCCATCACTTGTAGCTTATGAGCTAGACATGATCCAGAAGAACTTCTCAAAAGCTACTTATAAAAAAGGTTTATTACACACTTTTTTTTTTTTGGGTACAAATGTTAAGAAGTTTATTACACACTTAAACAGAGATCATTTCCTTAGACTATACAGAAGAACACGGAATCTTGTCAGGCTTACGTGAAATAAGTATGCCATGGGAGAAGGACCAGCACAAAACAAACTCCGACAACAAATGCAACCAATATAGAGTCAAAAGCAATTTTTACAAGTGACATGCCTCCTAGGAATAGCAAAGCTTTCGGTATCAGTACAGTTACTTTTGCACAAGTGAGAAGCAGTACTGCTACAACAGAAGCCATCATTGTTATGCTGTTGCACAAAACAAAAACCAAGAATATTGTTTTCTTGAAGAAACCTGTGATGCCTATATATGGAGCAGAACTCAAGTAAACCTTTGTACATGTGAAACCCATAACAAACGCCACAGCTGCTTCGATTGTTGCAAACACCATAACCTGTCCGATAGGACCGATGCAACGCTTTGGTTCCTCTGTATCTTGTCTGACAGATTCTCTGTGATGCTCTGAATCACTCGAGAGAATCGGTTGTGAGCCATTTGGTGAACCAGCAGATCTCAAGGCCATATCCAAATTTGATTAAATCTCTCTCTGTAAGAAATTATATGAGACATGAATGATGATAGGAATTTACAAGAACATGTTTTTTAATTAAGATTCAGGAATTATACCATAAACGTTGACAAAGAAAAGTTCACAGAATTATATTTTTCAGTTAAAATCCAAAGAATAATTAGAACTTGAACATGGAAATATACACTCAATTACCTCGAGACGCTTTGAAATCTAGTAGATGGAGGATGAAAATGAAGAGAAATCAAGAAGATGATTTTTGAAGTTTTGAACTTTGTAGAGAAAATTGTATCAGAACCCACACTATTTGATCCGATCAAGCTCTTGACTTACTCACATTAAGAAAGAAAAGGTCTGAATGTTGCGTATCAAATAACATTTGATGCTTTGGCTTGCCAAACAAGCAATCACATAACAGAATTAGGTCGTTGACTCCAGCAAAAAAGTCTCCTTGTTGATCCTTTACAATGTACTTCGAAGACTTTACCATCCACACAGTCCTTACCAACATTATTTGATCCGATCAGGCACTTGACATTTTTTTAATTAATGTTAAATTATTTTCAAACCAAAAAAACCTTTTTTACAATCCTAAAGCCGATAGAGATCTAAGTAGTTCGAAATTTTTAAAAGGATTCCATCTTTTTGAAACACTGAGGTTCTTCGAAAATTGGAGCACAATCTAGGAAGATCGTGTGGAGAACCACACCATAAACCCTTCCTCGTCCTCGTATGTGCTATCTGATAGAGCTAAGACGGTTCCGATATTTTTATCGATCAGCTTGATTAAGTTACACACAAATAAGAAAGAAAAAGTCTGAATGTTGCGTACCAAATAACATCGAAGCTTGCCAAACAAGCAAATGCATAAGTAGAATTAGGTCGTTGACTGGGGTAGTTACTTATGTCCACTTTTTTGAATCGAAGGAGGGATACCATTTACGATCATGGACATCATTGGGATACCTAACAAAAATATATTGATTGTGTGTAAAAGACTAACAGAATACGTTGTAGGTATCTTAGGAACACTTTTGTGGATGACTTATCTAACAAAATCCAACATTTTACATAATCGCGGACGTAAAAAAAAAAAATGATCGAATCAAAAGCAAGCTTACCTCTTGGACAGTGCGCCCTCTGTCCTATGCAGGCCGTTTACAGCTTCTAAGCTCGGTCATTGCAAGTATTATCAACTTCTGGCTCTCGGCGTTCCGTCTTCCTATGGGATGTATTGATGAGATAAACAAGCTTTCCTCTGCCTTTCTATGGTCAGGACCAGACCTTAACCCGAGGAGAGCTAAAGTGAATTGGTTAGAGGTCTGTCAGCCAAAACAAGACGGTGGTTTGGGTTTAAGATCCATTCACGATTTAAACAAGGTGAGTTGCCTGAAACTGATATGGAGAATTGTATCATCTAAACCATCGCTCTGGGTTAGGTGGATTCAGCAATCACTTATCCGTAAGGAATCTTTCTGGTCGGTGAAAGAGTCGAAATCAGCAGGGTCTTGGATGTGGCGAAAACTTTTGAAATATAGAGAATTAGCAAAATATTTTCATCGAGTGGAGGTTAATGATGGAGAAACTACTTCTTTCTGGTTTGATTGGTGGAGTCCGTTGGGACGACTTTATGAGATTACAGGGCCTCGTGGATGCATTGACATGGGCACCAAATCTGATGCAACGGTTGCTTCAGCTCTTACTCGACGCCGCAGAAGGCACCGGATTGATATACTTAACAAAATAGAGGACGAAATACAGAAGACAGTGAGACAGAGGAGCAACGATTCCGATATTCCTCTATGGCGTGTTTCAGCGGATAAATTCAAGAGGAAGTTCAGTTCGAAAGATACATGGAAACAGATCAGAGAAACTACGAACACACAACACTGGCACAAGGGGGTTTGGTTCAAACACTCAACGCCTAAGTACTCATTCTTAACTTGGCTAATTGTGCGAAACAGGCTAGCCACTGGAGATCGCTTACGTAATTGGGGGCAAGGACAGCAAACGGATTGTGTCTTCTGTGGAGACCCGGAAGAAACAAGGAACCACTTGTTCTTCTCTTCTGAACCAATCTGGAGAAACCTTGTGCAAAACCTGCTTGGACCTGACTACACGGCAGACTGGCACCAGCTGGTTCAACTGTTACACCACCATTCATCGGACAGGATTATATGAGACATTCATGATGATATAGGAAACTGACAAGAGCATGTTTTTAAATCCAGATAGGAATTAGATCATAAACGTACTCTTTTTTTCAACTGATCAAGTCAAAAGGAATAATTAGAGCTTGAACATGGAAATAACACACTCAAACAATTACCTCAAAGACGCTTTGAAATCTAGTAGATGAAAGAGGAAAAGGAAGATGATTTTTTTTTTTTTTTTTTTTTTTTAATTTTTAANACTTTTAAAGTGAAGAAGAATTAAGAAGATGAGTGTTAAAGTTTTGAACTTTGTCAAGAAAATTGGAGGAGCAACCACACTATTTAATCCGATCAAGCTGTTGACTTACTCACAAATATGAAAGAAAATGTCTGAAAGTTGCGTATTGATGGTTAATTTAGCTTGCCAAGCAAACAAATTGCATAATCGAATTATAGGTCGTTGACTCCAACAAAAAGTCTCCTTGTTGATCCTTAACGATGTAGTACTTTGAAAACTGATTACCATCCACACACATTCCTCCCTTGCCAACATGAGCAATTTGAAACATTGCAACAGAGCAAAGCAACAGAGTAATAAAATTTTACAAAAAAAAAACAAGGAAAGGAATTAATTTTGACGAATAATAATAAATGCCAAAAGAGACGTAAAAACAATTAAAAAAAAACAACAATTTGTTGTAAATTTCTCTACTTTCCTTTAAAATAACACAAAAAGGCCAAAGCTTTATGAAACTTTCCCAATCGTGTGCTTCTCCGAATCAAAAATATCTGACCTTTTTCGTCGACATTGGTCTTCGTAGTATCTGATTGATCGAAGCAGAGAGATCGGGATTTCTCCGGTCGAGAGAGGTATCGCCCTAATGGACGAGGTGATGACGGTGGCGGACGCATCCTCGTTAGGAGGCGGAAACAGGGCCTTGTACGGATCCCCTCCGTCGCATAATTCGATTCCTCACAATCTCCCGATCTTCTCCGCTTTCCTTGCATTCGCTCTTGCTCAGTTCCTCAAAGTTTTCACCAATTGGTCCGTTCCATCTTTACCTCCTCGTTTTTCAGATTGGTTCCGATCTGCTAAGATTTTGATTTCCCAGCTCATTTGTCTTTTGTTATGATTATCTATTGAATCGAATTGAAGAATTAGGATCGTTTCTTTCTTCCGCTTACGGTCCAATCACTGAGAATTTCCAGTGAAATCGAGCAACTTTTTGCTCCAATTTGACAAATTTGGAATGGGTTGTGTAAAATCTTTTTCTTTCCCTCTCTGTGCTTTTAGTTACTATTCATGTTTTTGTTTCAGAACATGAACGTTATCATTTGTGAAGCTATAGATATGTTGCAGTGAAGATACTTAGATCTTCGCTGAGCTAAATTAGAATCTTAGATGAAGAAAATGAATGTAAAAACATGGAGTTTTGAGAAGTGAGTTCTCAGTTGTTACATGATGAATGTTAGATGTTTCAGGTACAAAGAAAAGAGGTGGGACTCTAAACGGATGATTAGTTCTGGTGGAATGCCGTCCTCGCACTCCGCTACCGTCACTGCCTTAGCTGTTGCCATAGGCCTAGAAGAAGGAGTAGGAGCACCTGCTTTTGCTATCGCTGTTGTCTTAGCTTGCGTTGTGAGTCTTCTTCTCTCGTCTCTTAGTCTCCACTTCAAATGTCTCTTACAATATCATCTCCTTGTGCCATTTCTTGGATTGAGTTTACATGTATCGAGTATACAAAGTAACAGCAGCCGTGTTTCGTTTAGTGTAGAAAAGATAAACTTCGATTACTCAGTCTTGTGAACAGCCTCTTTGACTCCGTATCAAAGGAACTCACTTGCCGTGATTGTATGATTCTTAATGTGTTGCAGGTAATGTATGATGCCTCTGGGGTCAGGCTTCATGCTGGTCGTCAAGCTGAGGTTAAACCCATTGAAAACTTATTAATCCTCTTTTTTTTTTCTCTGTTTTTGCTGTCTTTTCCCTTAAAGCTCTCTTGTAGGATTGTTTCATGCTTTTGAAAACCGCAAGCCTTTTCATTTTTCAGCTGCTGAATCAAATTGTTTGTGAGTTTCCTCCGGAGCATCCATTATCCACAGCGAGACCCTTGCGTGAACTGCTCGGCCACACTCCTATCCAGGTTTGCCGAACTCAGCAGTAATCTTATTATATGATTTCAGTCATTAAACATTTCTAAGTCCCATTTTGCATCAAAGGTTCTTAAATTTGTATCTTTCTTAGACTTCTGTTTTTCAAGATAAACTTAACTAGTATTGATTGAAAATATCAAACTATTGCTCTTAGTGAAACTTTTGAACCAGCCTAGCGAATGTGTCGTAGCAATGTTAGAATCAGATTCTATTGCAGAATGTTCTGCTTTTTTTTTTTTCCTTTGGATTTCATAAAGCTAGAACATTAGAACTGAAGTGTCCCCCATATTCGCCATGTATCAGCCTGATTTCTGCTGTTAATTGTTACAATCATATTGCTAAGTTGCGAGATTGAATTTTACAGGTTGCAGCAGGCGGCGTTTTAGGATGCGTGGTAGCGTATTTGATGAGGAGCACAAGCTAGTATCTACACAACATAAAATCCTACATTCTTTTGAAATCGTTGAAACCGTTGGGAACTATAGATTCATCAGCGGAATCTTAGATTATTGGAGTAAATGGGTGAAAATTGTTAAAAAATCTGTGTAATATATAGATCATAGTTAGATTTGTCTTTTAAGTGAAGTGAACTTGACTTGCTATCATTGTTTAAGGTTAATTCTTCTCTCAACATTCTATCTCTATACATAATCTCTGTTTTCTACCAAAGAATAAAACTTTGCTGCCACACTGTTCCGTGTTTTCAAAATATCAGGCCATTGATGATTCTTCTGAGTCAGCTTAATCGATTTGAAGATCTGTATTGGAATTGTTTTTCCTATAAATGACTGGCAGGAGCAAATATGGAATCAGATTCAGATTCTATATTTCTTCTTCTGCTTTTGCCTTTAGTGTCTATTGATTTACACTCTCTTTAAAGAGTGTCCAATGAAGTAAACCCTCTGTACTGTCAGGTTGTTAAAAGTTGGATAACATTTACGCTACAGGGTTACTAGTAGTTGTCATTGCCTTTACTAGTAGTAGTTGTCAGCTTCTATCTCAGGACCATGATGCTGACGTTCAAGGTTCACACTGGTCATTGTCTTGTTCTGAAAGCTACAAACTTGGAAATAAAATCTCCATATGTTCATATATATCAAAATTCTTTTTAAGTTCAGGACATAGGATTTTGCATAAAAGCACACGTGTATGTTAGTATGTGTGTACGTGGAGATGCGTGTAACGTCGTAAAGTATTTTGTTCCCATTTCCACCGAAAAAGAGGAAAACTGTAGAAGCAAGAATTTATTCACTCGAAAGATGATGAATTAAAGTATAAAAAGAATATTTGAACAAAAGCCATAAAATAAAAGTTTTTTTTAATAATCTGTTTCAAGATTACTTAACCTCGTAAGAGAGGACCATCGCTGTAAAGAAATAGAAAAGAAGCAAACAAGAAGAAAAATGGGATGTTTCGGACCATCAAAAGCTTCAAGAACAAGAAACAAAGAACAAGACACGACCAGACACATCCCTTCTCCTCAACCTCAACCCTCGAGAGTCGAAGAAGTTCTGTTACAGATTCCGAGATGCAGAGTCCATCTCATCGACGAATCCGAGGCCGTAGAGCTCGCTTCCGGTGACTTCAAGCTCGTTAAAGTCTTAGACAATGGCGTGACTCTTGCTATGATTGTGAGAATCGGACGTGACCTTCAGTGGCCTGTAATTAGAGACGAACCGGTGGTGAAACTCGACGCACGTGACTACCTATTCACGCTTCCGGTTAAAGACGGAGATCCACTTAGCTACGGTGTCACTTTCTCCGGCGACGACAGAGACGTAGCCCTCGTGAATAGCCTGAGGTTGCTTGACGAGTTCTTGAAGGAGAACTCGTGTTTCTCGTGTTCTGTTTCGAGTAAAGTTAATAATGGAATCGACTGGAAAGAGTTTGCTCCGAGGATTGAAGATTACAACAACGTTGTTGCTAAGGCTATTGCTGGAGGAACAGGACATATCATTAGAGGAATCTTTAGCTGCAGCAATGCTTACACCAACCAGGTTTCAAATAATCACACTCTTCCTATATTTAGAAGCTCTCCTGATTATGTATATTATATATTGCATGTTTATGAGTTTTTATGATTGAAAAGCTTCACAAGGGAGGTGAAATAATGATTACAAAAGCTGAGGAGAAGAGTGGTTCGTCCCATAGAAATGGAGGTTACCACAATGGAGACTCCAGTAGTAGTGAGAAGAAAAATGGAATCAACACAAACCTTCAACGGTATTCATTATGTGTCTTGATATATTTTCAGTTTTTTTTTCTTTTTTTTTTTTTATGAAAATAGTTTTTGCCACCTTACTTTTAATACTTAGCATTTACATTTACAAGTAACCAAAAAAAAAAATTGTATTTTAGGTTCTCTGGATTAATTTGGAAAAGAATAGTCAAAATATAAATCTACCTTGGGTTCTTGAATCTTTGATACAAGCTCTCTTGTTGTGTGATATATATTAGAGTGAGGAATCTGTCGAGGGCGACTGAGAAGCTGAGCAAGACGATGTTGAATGGTGCTGGAGTTGTGAGTGGTTCTGTGATGGTTCCTGTGATGATGTCGAAACCAGGGATGGCCTTCTTCTCCATGGTTCCAGGGGAAGTCCTCTTGGCTTCACTTGATGCCCTTAGTACGTTGTTACAAAGAGTATATAGCTATGTAAATGAAACCTTTAAAAAAAATGGGTGAAAGAAGTTTAATGAGATGTTTTTTTTTGTTTGGTTCGGATAGATAAAATACTAGATGCAACTGAAGCCGCAGAGAGACAAACTCTATCTGCTACATCTAGGGCTGCTACTAGAATGGTCAGTGAGAGGTAAATAATTTCACCTTAAAATTCTCTAACTTCAAGATTCATTCATGTAAGTGGTCATGATAAGTTAATTGTGGTTAACTAATCTTAGCAGGTTTGGAGAGAACGCAGGGGAGGCGACCGGAGATGTATTAGCAACCGCGGGCCACGCGGCTGGAACTGCGTGGAATGTTCTCAAGATCCGGAAGACTTTCTATCCTTCATCTTCTCTCACATCTGGAATCGTCAAAAATGCTCCAAGAAAGTGATAGATTGTGTGCTATGTTTTCAGTTACTTATGATCGATGCAAAACTAAAACCAAGTTGTTATTTATTATCGGCGCAAAATCAAAACCAAGCTCAGTTTCATATTTAGATTCTCTACATAACGCACGATAAAGCCAGCCATGAACTAGTATAGTAATCCAATATATTAACATAAGTATCACTGAAATAGTATATGCTATACAAGAATATTGGATAAGATCGAGGAAAGACATAACTGCAAGTATACTCGAGAGTTTTCTTTCAGTATAGGCGAAATTGACATAACACTACTACAAATTTGCTATCCATTTAGTTTCGAATGTTACATTACATGACCACTTCCCTAGTTTTTTTTTACCTATTTATGGCTAGTAGACTAGATCTCAAACAAATACTTCCAAACAAATTAGTTAATCTATAAACATTTAGAAATTAGAATTTAAATTTAAGAAAACAAGATACTGTCAATTAAAAAAGATGTTGACTTTAATTAGTTGAAACTTTACTATATTTATCAAATTGTCAGAAAGAGAGACAACCTCAAGACAATTCTGTAGTTCATACTATGCCACTAGAACAAATTGAATAGTTCCTACTACTACTAGAACACCATACTATAATTCTCCATTATCAAACTACATATAAGATCACATAACCTATAGCCCAACTTTTTATTTCGGCCATTAATATGGTCTAATAATCTTAAGTGGTTTAAGTAATTGCCTTCAATCTTCCAACTTTTTCAACGAGTCTCTCATACAAATTTCACCTTCAGAATAAAAAGATGTCCCAAAATGTGAAAGAAGAAGTCTTGTTGCAGATTCCCGGTTGCAGTGTCCATCTCGTCGATGAATCTGAACCGGTTGAGCTCGCCTCCGGGGAGCTCAAGCTTGTAAGAGTTTCATCAGACAACAAGGTGACTCTCGAGATGATCGTCAGAGTCGGACTTGACCTTCAATGGCCGGTAGTTAAAGATAAGCCGGCGATGAAAGTCAACGCTCGTGAATATCTCTTCACGCTTCCGGTGGAAGACGGCGATCCATTTAGGTATGAAGTCACTTTCTCCGGCGAAGACGGAGACATAGTGAAAAGCCTTGAGTTTCTAGAAGATTTCGTGAGGGAGAATTCTTGTTTCTCATCTTCGAGCAAGAACAACAATGAAATTGATTGGAAAGATTTTTCGCCGAAGGCTGAAGAATACAAAAGCGTTGTGGCCAAGACAATCGCCGGAGGAACAGGGCATATCATCAAAGGAATCTTCACTTGTAGCAATTCTTACTCTAAGAAGGTCTAGTTTAGGCGAACTAGTAATTGTAGCTTTATGTCTATAATATGGTTTTAATTTAGTTTTGATAAAAACAGGTTCACAGGGCAGGAACTCCAGGAAGTGCCATAACAGTTACAAAAGAAACTGAGGAAAAGAGTGGCGATGCATCACAAATAAATGAAGGTGACAATAATGCAACTAAGAAAAATAATAAAATGAACACAAATCTTCAACGGTATTCACATTTTGTTGTTTATTCTTCTCTAAAACCCTCTTCGGTTTTCAAGATATAAAATATTTTAACGATTGCTGACCAAAAAGGACCTTCTCACAATTTATGTAAATAATTTATTTATTTTAATTTTACAGTATTAAACAATATTTGGTAAAAGAAGTCTAAAAAGCCAAAATGTATCAATATTGTTTTAAAGAAGTATATATCACACCAAAAATCAAAATTTTATTTGGTTCTTGCCTCCTTTTTATGAACCAAATCATGGGTTAATTTATTGAATGTAACATATATATAGAGTTGAGAAGATGTGGAATGCGAGCGAGTCAATAGGAGCCACAGTCTTAGACGGTGAAGGTATGGTGAGCGGTTTGATGATAGCTCCGGTGGTTAAGTCCAAGTTAGGAAAGGCGTTATTATCCACTGCTCCGGGAGAGGTTCTCTTGGCTTCACTTGATTCTTTTAGTAAGTTACCACATTTATTAGCTACATTAATTGTCACACTCTCTACTCAGCTTCACTAAGTATAATGTTTGATGCTATCCAATAGATAAAATACTCGGTGCCGCTGAAGCTGCAGAGATACAAACTCACTCTGCCTCATCTATGGCTGCTACTAATTAAACTTATGAGTAAGAGGTAAATTCCACTTCATGATCCTCAAATTTGTGACTGAATTATGTATATGTAATTGTTAGTATACGATCTCACATTCCTAATGAGGTAAATTCTAGGATTGGATGCAAAATACATTTTATTACCAAAAATGGTTTTTTGATAGTCCAGAATTTTTGCCTAACTTCTTTATTTGTTTAGGACTGCTTAAAATGTGTTATATAGCATGTGTTTATATATCATAAGTTACCTGATCATCGATTTTTTAACAGTTTATGCTGAAACAAAAATATTTTGATTTGTTTTATGGAAATGTTGAATAAGAAGAGAGAAGAGTACTTGTTATTCAAGACTTGTTATTCATTTACTTTCTAATGTTACATGACCACTTCCCTAATTTTTAGACCTTTTATGGCTAGTAGACTAAATCTCCCATAAATCTATTTGTGAGCATATTGTAACAAACACATGACATCAATCTAGTTTACACACGACATCAATCTATAGTTTACTTTACTTCTTGGTAACATCTTGTACAGCATAAGAATATATATATATATATATTTATATGAGAGGGAAACTCTTCCAAACAATTATTTAATCTATAATAAACATTTAGAAACTTCAATTTCATTTGTGTGAAACAAAGATACGGTCAATAAAAAGCTGTTGACTTTTAAGTAGAAACTTTAAAATATTTATCAAATTGTCAGAAAGAGAGACGACTTCAAGAAAAAAATTATAGTTCCTAGTTCCTACTATACCACTAGGAAATAAATAAAAAAACTTCTTACTAGATCACGTAACTAATTTTCCATTAACAAACAACAATAAGATCACATAGTCAATAGACTTATAATTTTTTTTTCGCCATTAATATGTTATAAATAACCGTAAGGGGTTTAAGTCATCACCTTAAATCTTCCTACACTTTTCCAACGAGTCTCTCATACAAACCACACTTAAGAATTAAAAAAATGTCCCAAATTGAGAAAGAAGAAGTCTTGTTGCAGACTCCCGGTTGCAGTGTCGATCCCGTCGATGAATCTGAAGATTCTGAACAGTTCGCCTCTGGGGAGTTCAAGCTTGTAACAGTTTCATTAGACAAAAACGTGACTCTTGAGATGACCATCAGCGTCGGACCTGACCTTACGCTTCCGGAGGAAGATAGCGACCCACTTAGCTACGAAGTCACTTTCACCGGCGAAGATGGAGACGAAAGCCTTGAGCTTCTAAAAGACTTTGTGGGGGAGGATTCCGGTTTGTCATCTTTGAGTGAGAACAGCAATGAAATTGATTATGAAAAGTTTTCACTGAAGCCTGAAGAATACAAAACTGGTGTGGCCAAGGTCATCGCCGAAGGGACAAGGCATATCATCAAAGGAATCTTCACTTGTAGCAATGCTTACGCTAAGAAGGTCTAGTTTCTCTCTCATATACGTAAGTCTTTCTCAATTCTCATGATGCCTATTTGCCTAGGTATCATGTATGTATATAACTAAATATATAAAGATGATTGTGTTACGAATCCAAAGGGTTGCTACTCCAAAGAATCATGGATTTTCAACTCACGCCTAATTGATCATAAGAGGAAAGGTGATGTGTAGGTGAACTGAAGATTTAAGAGCACATGCATGTAATTGTAGCTTTACGTGGATAATATGAATAAATAAATACACGAAGAATATATTAATATGGTTCTAACTGAGTTTCTGATATAAAACAGGTTTATAGTGGAGGAAGTGAGATAAGGATTACAAAAGAGACTGGGGAAAAGAGTGGCGATGCATCACCAATAAATGGAGGTGGCAAGAATGGAAAGAAGAAGAATAAAATGGACACAAATCTTCAACGGTATTCACAATTTATTGTTTTGTTATTCTTCTCTAAAACCCACAAAACTAGGCCTACACAAAACTATAACCGTTATGTTTCAAGATATAAAATGTTTTAAAGACTTTTTTCAGAATAAAAGATTCTCACATCTCTATGCAAATAATTTATTTTATTTTAATTTTTAAAATTAATCGTTCAGAGAAGTTCAAAAGCCAAATATCAACTTCCAAGATTTAGGATGAAGTCGACATCATTAGTACTCCCTCTGTCCTAATATATAAGCATTTTTAGAAAAAAAAATTGTTTCAAAATATAAACATTTTCAGATTTCAATGCACATTTTTACCTTATTGATTATTGTCCAATTATATTTTGCAAGTTTTTTTATGATTGGTTGAATTATATTTTATTTATAGATTATATGATATTTTTAAGAAAAAAAAAAAATTTGATTTGTGTGTTTTACCTTAAACAACGTATATATAGGGACAGGGAAAGTATCATGTTGTTGTTTTTACTAGAGTTTTTTAATTTATTATTAAAATGTTATTTTTTGCTTAGAAAATGTAAAGAATAAATCTAATTATGCTTCCAACAGAAGGAATATATATTACATCAAACAATCAAATTTGGGGTTCTTGTCTCATTTATATTAACCAAATCATGGGTTAATTTGTTGAACACAAACATAGAGCTGGGATTCTTGAGACGGTGTGGAATGCGAGCGAGGCGATAGGAGAGATGGTCTTAGACGGTGAAGGTATGGTGAGCGGTTTGATGATAGTTCCAGTGGTTAAGTCGAGATTGGGACAGGCGTTTTTTTCCACTGCTCCAGGAGAGGTGCTCTTGGCTTCACTTGATGCTTTTAGTAAGTTACATAATATAGCTTCAATAATTGCCACTCTCTGTTCAACTTCTTTGAAGATCTTAAGGTCAAAATTATAAACAAATAAAAACATATAAACTGTTCGGTGTTATCCAATAGGTAGCGTACTCGGTGCTGCTGAAGCTGCACAGATACAAAGTTACTGTGCCTCATCTATGGCTACTATTAAACTCGTGAGTAACAGGTAAATTCCACTTAAGAAAGGCTTAGTTAAATTTGTGATTGAATTATATTTGTATAACTAAACACCAGTGGTTTTGAATCAAAATAATGATTACATCCATAGAAAATCAATTTCGAAATTGTGAATGAGATGGATAGTCCATCATGGACTCTAGCATATTTTGGACGCAGAGTACATGCCTGAACAATTTCTGGGAATAAACTAATATTGTTTTATTTGTTTTGATCGTTAGCATAGGTTATACAGCATGTGTTTATGTATAATAATTAAGTTACATGATCATCCAATTTTAACAGTTTAAACTGACAAATATATTGATTTGTTTCGTGGACACAATTTCTTGAACTGAAAGTAACACGCTCTAACATTTTTGTGGGGATGATTGCGCTGCAGTTGTGGAGAGAATGTCGGAAATGTCACTGGAAAAATGCTAGAAACAACAGGCAACTTGGGCCGAGTTGCATGGAAGATTGGAAAAGCTCTCGAGCCAACTTTTTCCGTCACAGAAAATATTGTCAAAAATGCTCCGAGACAGTAAATCAGTTTGGTGCGCCAAAGACGATGATGGTTTTAGAAGACAATCTACAAGGATTCGTACGCCCAATCAAATGTTCATCAATTGAAGATTTGTTCTCTGTTCAAAAAAAAAAAAAAAATTGTTCTCTGTTTCCTTTGGTTTATGATGTATCACTTTTGTTTCAGGTTTCAGCAAATAAGTTGAATTGGTCTTCTTTCACTTTGTTTTCCACCTGTGTGGTTTTGAATCCTGATGATTCCACTTTGTTTCTGTTGTATTTGTTTTTCTATTTAAACTAATGAAAAAACCCATAAAAAGGTAGGCTTAACTACCAAAAAAGGTTGATCCAAAATGCTTCAGACATGTCTTGTTTCGAGTTTTTAAGAGATCAACAAAAGACATTATCCGTACCACAGTAGCAGACGGACATCCAATACTTTTGATGACAACACGACAACAATACCGAGTTGTTTCTTAGCTTTGATAACCTCATTATATTTGTAAAGCTGAGTTACATTTTCACATGATCCAATTATATATGGTTTGACAATTGACATCAAAATTCGAACAAAAAATTGGTACTTTGTTATTACCAAAACCAAAGACACTTTGTTATTACCAAAACCAAAGTAAATGTCTCTCGTAGAAAGAACACTCAGCAAATGGTACAGGACACAAGTGATTTCCCGCCAGGCAAAAACTTGTCCTAAAATTTATAGGGCTTATGTCTGATTTCAATCCGAAATTGAAACACTCATGAATCACTCCAATCTTGCAACCCCAACGCTCTCGCTCTCCGTAACCCTAATCCCCAAACACCCAATTCGTCAGCTCTCAGCTCCAATTCGTAGACGGAACTTTGCAATCCCTAGGATTCTCTTCCCCGTCCGGCTTAATGATACACCGGCCTGCTTCCTCGCCGCGAAAAGGGAATTCCGGGTCAGAGCCACAATCGACGGAGACGGAAAAACCGGGAATTGGGTGAACCGGTTACCGATTCCAGGACTCGGAGCCGAAAATGTCTTCCGATTGATTTCGAGCGCGACGGGAAGTCCAATTGGACAATTCATATCGTCCCCGGTGACTTTCCTTCATTCCGTTGATCCCAGAATCAAATTGGTAATTCAATTCTTGCTCCCTCTCTCTCTCTCTCTCTCTCTCTCTCTCTCTTTTTTCATTATAATCAAATAATGTGAGTAAATCGAACGAGTTTAAAAATGTCTAAGCTTTCCTAGCTACTTGGTCTCTGTTAAAATTCGATTCTTAGATCAAAGATTCGATCTTTTCTTCTCAACCTTCTCAAATTGATTAGTTTCTGATGTTTTTCCTTTGGCTACGCTGGATTTGGTGTTTTGCATGTATGTGCAGGTATGGCTATTAACGCTAGTGATTCTTCCAGCAAGAGCAAATATAGTTGTGCGTTTAGGACTTGTTCTATGTACAGCTCTCTTGTCAATCTCTGTTCTCCCTAGACAAGTGTGGATGGTTAGCGACTTCCCTTTGCATTTTGCTCCTGGTTTCTCCTTCTTGTGATCTGTCTTCTTCCCTGCTGAGTTTTTTCTTTCTTTCATGAAAGGATCAATTGGCGAGAGTGTCGCTTCTTTCGGGGATCCTCTTCATAACCTTGGGGCTAGGATCAGACGGTGCACCGCCACTGCTTCAATCAAGAACCCCACCATCGTCAGTCACAAGCTTGCCTGATCTTCCCATGTCTTTGAGCGGTTACTCGTACATGTTACTAAAGCTTGGTCCTTTGCAATTCACAAGGAAAGGTTTGTCTGTTGGAAGCACAGCTGCATGCTTAACCTTCATTGTAAGTCGGTTCTCTACTTCCACGGTCTGTCTCTCCTCCTTTTTTATTAGATCACCTAATGAAACATTTGGGTCGTCACAGATCTTCCAAAGTGCTAGTCTTTGTCTAGCAACCACAACACCAGAGCAGCTCGCGCTAGCTCTGAGATGGTTCTTGTTCCCGTTGACATATATCGGTGTTCCAGTCGGTGAAATTATCCTCACACTCCTGCTTTCACTCAGATTCATTAACTTGGTTTTCGATGAGGTGATGATTTTTTGTTTTTTTTCACATTTTCTTTCTATATACATCTCCTGGCTTCAAATCAAGATTATCAATCAGCGTAGCTATGCACATGTTACATTGTTAGGTCAGAAGTGTTGCGCTTGGAATTGTATCCCGGAGAGTAAACTGGAAGCAGCTTACTGTTCTTGAGACACTTGATAGTAAGAACAATCTTTTAAGTTTCTTGTCTCTTTTTTTTTCTTGAAACTGAAACTGTTTTTTCTCATACACTTTCTTTTGTAGTTTTTGCTTCTTTCATACGCCGGATCTTCAAGAATATATTTCGCCATGCGGAGCAAATCTCGCAGGTCAAATAAAAAAATTCTGTTAACTTTTCTCAATATCGAAACTCATATAGTAACTCTCTGTTAAAGAAATATGTATTTTGTTTTCTGAATTATGTGCAGGCGATGATTGTGAGAGGCTTCAGAGGAGAGAGCAGTAGCCACAAGATCTACTTCTTCTCGGGGTCATCAAATAAGTTGGCAGATTTTGCATCAGTTTTGTGTTTAATCGGTGTAATCTCAACCGCACTCTTGTCCGAATACATCTTTGTGTGATAAACACTTGCTTTGCTCATTTCATTTTGTGTCTGTGAAGCTTTTCGGAAATCCAACTTGAAAAACGAAAAACGGACAGGCAAAAAAACTAAACTAATTTCTTCATAAAAAAAACTAAATTAAACAACCAAAAAAAAAATAGAATTAACAAAAAAAGGTTAAGAAAGTTGATGTTTCGTTACGAGGAAACGAAGGACTGACAGAGAAGCCATTTTCTCCCTCTTCCCACCATTTTCGTCATCTCTCTTTCTTCTTCTATTTATTCCATTTTCTCATTTCAGACAAAAAAAAATAAATAAATCAACGAATTAGCGATCCGTAGATTTAACTAATTATTATTACCAAAAAAACCACCTGAGCAGGAACAGAAGAAAAGGACCATTTTACCCTTTTCTTCTTCCTCCTCAACGATTTCTTCTTCTTTTTCGGCCCCCAGAAGAAATCCGCGATGGGAACTGAAATAATCCGGCCTCAAAATTGTTTGGTTGACCGGATTAGAGATCCTCCGTCAGCAATTTTCCACCCCCGGAGGAATCATATTCACCGGAGGCCGCCTCTCCGGCCTGACCAAAGGAGACGATTCGGCTCCGATGAGTTCAGAACGACGGAGAAAGACGTCGTTCGGAGAAGAGGAGAGTCTTTCGATTCGTACTCAAACATCAAGGCTCGGAGATCTTCTGGGAAAAATCCACCTGAGTTCTCTGCCGACGATATTTACGCCGGATCTTCGACTTTCGTTGTTTCTCCGGCGCCGAGCTCGCTGCCTTTGCCGTCGTTCTCGAGGAGGATAGCGAAAAGCCAGGTCGTTGTTGTTACCGTGGATGATTCGGCGTCTCAGGATCTCCGGCGACTTCTCCGGCTGGAATTTTGAAGAAATCGGATAAACGGATAGTCAGCTATTTAACGGTTCATAATTAATCTCGGTATCGTCTCCGTTACTGTTTTATTAATCTGTCCTTATTTTGAAATATTTTGTTTAGAAAGGGGCGGGTCTGACAGATCGTATAGAAAGTACGGGGTCCGATTTAGAAACAAATGTTAAATATTAGCTGACTTTTCAGTTCTTCGTGTAGAAACAAATGTTAAAGATTCAAACAGTGAAATTCTTTTGGGTCCAAATGTTAATTAATTAAGAAATCCGGGATACAGTACCACTAAAAAAATTAGTGGTTTAAAAGATGTACTGAACCAAACTGTGCAGAAGGTAAAAGATTCGATATGGTTAGGAGACAAATTTTCCCATTATTTTAAGCCAAGGTTAGAATTTAAAACCAAAAAAAAAAGTGCTGAAAACAGTTGTGTGACATTGCCTATTTGAATGTCGTTGTTGTTTGGGAAATTCATGAATTATTTTTGTTGATTGATTTCAAATGGAGTTTATGAGAACATACATACAATCACTTAAATATAAAGGACTACAAAACTACTAAATGGAACAAGCAATTTAAATACAAAACTTATTTTGAATGGTGATGTCTCATGAATGTTGTATTCACCTATAGATAAAATATATATTTTTTTTTTTTATAAGCGAATGTGATAACAATGCTTGGCTAACACCTTCTCGATTAGATTTCAAAATGTATAATGCATTGCATGCTTCTACAAACTGTTTGTTTTGTGTTTTTAACTTTTTAGTAATGGTTCTACTTTTTCAAGTACCGATACCAATGATCATATTATAATATATCTTGTGAAACACTCACTCTTTTTCATCAAAATCAATTTTCTACATTTTGCTTCCAAAATCATATCAATATAGTTCTTCAACAAATTTGTTGAGAAAATTGAAAAATAAGAAAATAAACTTATACGGTTACACTAATACCCACACAAAAATGGGAACTATAAGATTCGACTTGCTATGTTTTGATATGTTTTAGAGCAAACATGTTAGGAATATTTTTGACAACCACAAAAAGACTTTTGTATCAGTTATAAACATGATTTTTTTGTTGTATACTCTCTCCGTTCCCTAATACTTGATGTTTTAGAGTTTTCACATAGATTAAAAACAATTAATGCTTAACTTTTATTGTATTACTTTTTTATTTTAAATAATTATTAACCAATAAAAATTGTAGATTTATGTTGAAATTTGTATTTTTGTAACAATTATTAGCGAAAAGTAATTTTAAAAACTAAAACATCAAACAATATGAAACAAATAAGAAAAATTTAAACATCAAATATTAAGGAACGGATGAAATATACGGTAAATATATATATTTGGAAAAAGGTTTGCCAGCTACACAAAGTATAGGCCACAGCATGGTCAAACATCTGAACAAATTTAATGTATGCCTAGCTACATGAAGTATATGTTTCGCATGACCACATATACGAACTATATGTGGTTATGCGGCCAGCTACACAACCATACAATTAATACAAAAAAATAGTATATTACATCTTTTAAATAGCATCATAAATATAAATAATATTAATTTAAATATTTATTGATAAATGATACAAAATATATATTTTAAAATCACTTATAAGATCTAATATATTTATTAGCTTATTCTACAAAATTTTAATAAAATTGATACAAATCTATATCATTTTACATCATTTTTGAAAATTGAAAAGAAATATAATTGATATAAAATAATATAGATTTATATCAATTTTATTAAAGTGATGTGGAATATGTTAATATCAACATCAGTTTTTATAAGTGATGTTAAAAAATATATTGTGTATCATTTATCATTAAGTCATATAAATAACATCATTTATATAACAAATATTAATTTAAATTATTTTATAATGTTGATATTAAATATTAAATTTGATCTATGATTTAAATATTGTTAATTTTTATCATTTTGTAAGTGATACTAATACAATTATTTTTTATACAAATGATATCAATTTAAGATTCATTTTCATTACTGATATTAAATTAGAATAAATTGATATTACTATGAAATTATTAAATTAGTATTATTTTCATTTTTACTACTGATATTTAAT
>OVBJ01001214.1:7026-31845 GCA_900406535.1 Noccaea bulbosa
TCCTTGAACCCATTAAACCAAACTGGTTTTTATCTTATCGACATAAGAACAACTCCGAAAACTGACTTGTTTTCATGTTCTTCTTCCTTCTTCCTGTGAGAGTGCAATGTCGATAGTGGAGTTACCTGGAGCTGAATCCTGCTTTAGTTTAAGCTTGGAAGATCGCAGCAAACCTGAAGCTTCTGTCCAGGTACTGCTTTACTTTGAAAACCCGCTTTCTCTTTATTGGTATGAATCTTAGATAGAGTTTCTTCTTCCTTAGCTCTTTCTCCGAAGATTCCCATCCCCAATATCTTTGAAACCTTTTCCAAGTCTTTCACCTTAAGCTCTTTGTTTAAACTCTTCTTTTAAAACAATTTATCATTCTGCCTAGATTCTTCATTGCTCTCCTTAGACTCAATTTCTTCTGAATCTCCATCTTGAGCTGATGAATCATCTTTCTCAAAAACATTAAGAGTTGGTCCTTGAACCAAATTCTGACAAAAAGTCACATTCTTTGACTTTTCCTGTCTGATTTCTTTCTCAACTCCTGAATCGTTTTCTTCCTTCTTAGCAACCGTACCTACAAGATAATACAACCCGTCCTTGTATTTTCCTGTGATTGCCTTCTTCCTTCCTTTGTAGAACTGAACCTTGAAGTTACCTCCTACATACCTACAACCTGATCTCTCTAACATCCCATAGGAAATCAAATTTCTACTCACTTCTGGCATGTATCTTACATCCCTGAGTATCACCTTAAAACCATCTGGATTCTGAATTTTGATTTTCCCAATTCCTTTGATGTCTCCATAAGTGTTATTAGCCATCAAAACTCTTCCACCATCGATCTCCTTGAAGTCAAACAAGACCTCTTTGTCTGATGTACTATGATATGAACAGCCTGAGTCCATAACCCATTCCTTTATCGAGTCTTGAGCACTAACCGTTAACACTATCGGTTGCTTTGGTTCTGCTGCAATATTTGCAGAATTCGGAAGCTTCTTCCTTTCTGGACATTCTCTTTTCCAGTGATCTTCTGATCCACAAATAAAACAACCTGTGTTGTTCTTATCAAACCTTTGCTTTGACTTCGATCTACCCGTGTTCTTAGGACTTCCTCCCTTCTTGTCTGATCTTCCCCTTGACTTCCTCCCTACTTTTATTGAGTAACCCCTTCTGTCTTAGTTCAGCTTCTTTAGAATAAGCAGAAGCGACAACTTCATTAACAGTAAGCGTCTCCTTTCCCGATCCATATTGGAGTGTGTGAACCAATGGTTCATATGCTGCTGGAAGTCCGGACAAGAGCTGAATGGCCTGATCTTCATCTGAGATGGTAACTTTAAGACTGTCCAAGTCTGCAACGAGCCTCAGAAATATGTCAACATTCTCTTCTATCGTTTTGTCTTCTTCCATCTTGTAGCAAGAGAATTGTTTCTTCAAGTATATTCTGTTGGGAAGAGACTTGGTTTGATAAATCCTTTCAAGTGCCTTCCACATGCCCAGTGCAGTAGTTTCATGCATGATCTTCCTCAGAATAAGATCACTCAAGCATGTTCCTAACAAGCTTCTTACTCTGAGATCCTTATCAGCCTTCTTTTGATCAATTTGTGGTACTGATCCTTCTTCTTTCTTTTCAGATTTAGAGAAGATAGTAAAATCTTCTTTAATAACTGAAAGTAGACCTTGTATCTCTAGTTGACCCATCATCTTGAATTTTCACATCCCAAAGTCCCCTTTGCCGTCAAACTTCTCCATCTCAAACCTTCCTAGAGTTGGCTCCATATCTCCTAGCACTTGCAATCAAACCTGGCTTTGATACCACTTGTTAGGGTTTTTACTTTGCCTTATGCTTAGATATGAACCTGCTGTTGTTTGAGAAAAGTAATAAGACACAAGAATTTGATTAACCGAGAATTACCGGCTTCTAACCGGAACCGTCTCGGGTGGGATTCTTCCCACAACTTGTATTACTAACATAGTTTCCTTTGTGTTACAGCTTTAGGAACCAAGACAAAGAAACTAGAAGGAGACTACAACATAAAAGAACACACACTTAGGAAGACAAAGACTCGAACTTTGTTTCCTCTCTCTCACGGTTTCCTCTATCTCTTTCTCTCTCTCAACTTCTCTCTTATTCTATTGTCTCTCTTGGTTCTCTTCTTTTCTGGGATGATCTTCTGGGTTAGAGATGTCCTCCTTATATAGCCAAAGACATGAAGTTTGATTTCCATTAAGCTGCTGCAATTTCCTTTTTGTCTTAATTGCCGTTTCTTTGTAATGGACAATTTCCATTTATGTCGACTTGTAATAACAGACCCAATGGACCCCAGTTGTTGAAGCCCAAAGCATGTTTATGGAGCAAACAAACCCACAATTGGTTCATTCGGCTGCTGCGGCGTATGTTGTCTTCTCTGACTTTTCCAGTGTATTTAAGAGTTTCTCTGACCGTTCAAGATTCAGTGGTATAATGTTTTGTGAATTTCGGTCTTTGTTTCCTTTTTCTTTTTTTTTTAACTGGATATAAAAAAATAATCTTTGTTTCCTTTCTTAAGTTTCCCTCTTGTCTCTCCTTGTTTTGGAGCTTTGTTTTTCTCCTTTGGCTTTGTCTCTGGAGTTCTAGAAAGGACCCTTCTAGAAACTGCCGGCTTTGTCTTCTACAAATGCATCCTACCATTTATTTTATTTTGTGTTTTATGAAATATATTTACACAAACAAACAAAAAAATATCAGCGATGGTGGTGTTTAGATATTGGAAAACAGGGCAAGATATCGTCCGTTAGATCATATATTTGGCATATCCACTACGTGGCATATTATAATTGGATAGATAAGATTTTTCACATTATCAGCAATGTTTGAAAATTATTATTTTTATTTGTCACTTGGTTTACCTACCGGCCCTAGCAGGTAGCGAAGAGATCCATTATTGGGAGTAACCAAAATTGGAATAATTTACGTTTTCCAGATTTATAGTTTATACTTTATATATATATATATATATTTATGTATATATATAAATATATATATATATATATTTATGTATCTTTTAAGGTTGAAGACTCCGTTACCACTTACCATGATGGGAAAGGGCACAAAAGTATTTTGTTGTGTGACTAAGATAGCAAAGAAAATAATTTCTTTTCTTCTTTTCTAATCATTTTTAGTTTTTGCTCTTTCTTTATTGCAACACAAACCGATGGCTAAGTTCGTTCTCCTTTTTTATGTCGACAAATGTTCGTTATTAAGGATGGACGCGGAGTAGATACTTGTAATTATTTGCGATTCGTTTTATCTTTCTCAATTTTTTTTTAAAACTGACCTGTGATCCGCTTCATCCCGTACAAGTACTTGCATTTAAAAATACTTGGTAAACAATTAAATATTTGCAAATAACCCGCCGCCCCGTTCCGTTAGATTTGTTGTGTTGTTGGACTATATTTGATGAGTTTAGAAAAAATTAAGGTTAAAAATATAAAAACAATTATTATGGATTTGAGTTTAATAAATATTTGGGTTATATATTTGAATTTTAAACAATATTAAACGGGGCAGGTTAAAACGGAGCAAATATCAGAATAAAAATTACGATTTGATATTTGCTTATCAATTGCAAATAATAATATTTTCCGACTTATTATCCGACTTGTTCTAAACGGGTATTTGTCTTGACAAGATGGGTACAGAGCGGGTCATGGATTTTGAGCAAGTAATGAATACTTATGTCTAGGCCTATTCATTATCGCGGAGATTCTGAAAACATTACTATATAAGTTTTTTATGTGAATAAAGCAAACTATATTTCAATACTTATGAATTTAAACAGCTTAAAAGTTCATAAAACAAAGTATTTTATAAAAATGGGCCAAATAATTATATATTGATTATTGACAAGGTTATATATACTTTTAAAACGGAAAGTACACTGTACAATGTAGTACCACTCAAACTGATAAATGAAAAACCAAAGATAAGTATTTGTTGTCGTACCGCTTTTGACCATCCTACCGTCCTCCTAAACATTCGATACCTAAAAATAATAAAATTGTAATTTAATTACTATAACTAGTTTTTAAGAAATAAATATATATCGAAGAAACAGACAATGCTGGGATGTGTGAATGGGATACATAATGATAGGGAAAATGTCAAAATCATGGGAGCCAACTAATCTGGGAGGATCTTTAGGGGAAATGTGTGGAGAAGTGCGTGTCTACATTTTTGGTTTTCCCCATGTAGCAAAAAATCCATATGTTATACTCTCTCAGTTTCAATATATATGGGTTTAAAATTTTTGATATAGATTAAGAAATTATTTAATTTTTATATTTTTAAAAATAAAATATATTTTATCATCAATTCCAAAACATTTTAACAATAAAAAGTATTATAAACCCCTAATAAAATAAAATAAAAAAACTCTAAAAACTCTTATATGAATAATTTATTAGTATATATGAGTAATTTATTAGTAAATATGAGTGTATTTAACTATTTATTACTTAGTCAAAGATTTCGATACCACCTGCCTCATTTTTCAATTATAATTTCATTTTATTTGGAAGATATATATCAGTATGTTGTATATTCTCTGAATTTACAATAGTTTTGCTGATCGATTTGTTATACAAAAAACAACCTTCATTTTCTCAATTTTTCAAATTCAATGTTAATTGTTATTTGGGCTTCTCAGAAACTCGTTTTGTTTCTGCTACAATTCTAAAATATGATTGTTTAAAGACTCATTCCAGACCATTCGGGTGAGTTTTAAGAATTTCTTATAACGCCTTTTAAAACATTCATAACACTCTCTCTTTCCACTAAAATAACTCTGATATATAGAAACGAGTCATGGGTGAATTATTTACTAAAATAAGTGAGAAACATAATCTCAGTTTTAACTTCATTATTTTGTTATAATTCATATGAGAAACACCCTTGAAACGAGCGACGGATCGAGGTTAAAGTTCATCCTTGTAATTATATTAATAAACACAAATTACCTAACTTAGAAAGGTATTTTTTTTGTTGATAAAAGTATTTTGCTAAATAGCATTTTTATGAGGTCGTAATGTTGATCTATTTTTGGTAAAGGTTTTTCAAGTAATGTTATAAAGGTTTTTGTACGTTTCGAGACCTTGTCTAAACTATCAAAAATTTTTTTATAAAGATTAGATGTTTATAAAAGAAAAAGCTGTCCTAAAAATTTAATGCCAGTCGCATCAAAAATTAAATTGTGACATTAACATTTGAAATGGGTGCTGATACGATGAATAAAAAGAAATTCAAAAGTTTAGTCATTTCTACAGTCGTCTAACCACAAGTCAAAAACCATAAACATATTTTTCAATCACATCAAATCAAAATAAATTCACTATATTGTTCTTCTTCAAAAATTTATTTATGTTTACTTAAACAAAAGCAAACATTTATTTACCCACTTGCATATTTCCTTGTCGGCAAGGTGTCTACATTGCTTGTTTTTAAGATATTGATGATATTTTATTTCGCATGAATTAGTCGAACAACTAGCCTGAGCACATAAGACATAACTATCCCTACAACACGAATGTTAGTTAGTTATAAGTTATAACAAAACTGATGAAAGAGGATAAATTTTTATAATCTTGTAAAAATAATATTATAATATGCTGTCATGTGTATGAGAATATTCCATATTGTTTGACAGCACTCCATATTAGTGTAGCTATATCCTTCTCCTTGTGCAAATTTACGTATTTTGTTTCAGCATACGTTTTAGTAGTCTATATCATCCTAAATAGCCCCAACCTTATGTTGGAGATCTTATCTCTTTTTTGTTCACAAATTACCGAAAAACTATGATCAAAACTTAATTAATACGATAGGTGATCTCTACTTCTCGGAGATCATCAACCCACCAACACTTCCCTCCTCGTCCTTCTCCGCCTTAGAAAGACTGTTTTTTGTTGTTGAAGTTATCAATTCATCATGCTTACAAGATCCAACCATCTCTGTTTAGCTCCTTATATATTTTTTTTCTTTTGGTATTTCAGTCAATCGTGTTCTCTCTTTTTATGATTTTAATGTTGGAGAGACATTAGAAAGATAATTTGATTATCTTCCCATAAACTATTATAACCATGTTATCATCTAAAGATTGATAACCTACCGAAGCTGGCGACTAAAATGCAAATTCAAACCAAGCATGAAGTGATTTAAAATTCTCTAATAGACATATTTAGAGAAACATTTACTCTTATGTTAGTTCTGGTAATATGATTTTAAGAAAACTTCGATAAAGTATATATTATCCTTTTTTTTTTTTTTGGGGACGAACGTGTAAAAATAAATATTAAATGTTACGTAATGTAAAGGAAAATTGTCTAAAGTAAAGGACCACAATACGAGAAAGAAAGAAAGAGAAAACAAACAATTTACACAAGTTGTTAAAAAGTCGAGATCACATCACATGATACTCGTGCTTGTGAACGGGACGATGAATGGTATCCCTAAAGAGGACACCGTTAGGGATAAAATGGAAGAAAAACAAAAAATGGATATATGAAGGTTATTAATTTTATTTTAGCGTTAAGAAAATATTTTATAGATTTGAGTCAACCTCATCCGTTAAATCACTGACCAACCATTGTGAAGGACAATCCGTCCAAGACAGAACTCACAAACAATCGCACGTTTAAGATTTATCGTATTCACATGTGCAGTAATAACTTCCGACGTGCCTCGGTTTTTTCAATTTCAGTCGGGTCGGAGCATATTTTCTTCAATCTTGCAGCTATGTGTGGCAATACGTCAAAGGTAGTTGATATATTATTTTCTTATTTTGTCGGGGTTTCTTTAGAAGGTATGATTTTCTGAAAAAAAAAAAAAAGGAAGTATGATTTTCTAAACTCGTCAGACGCGTATATGATTACAAAGAGAACAACAACAAAAAACATGTGTACGCTGGAAAAAAAAAAATGAAAATTACATGCGATGAAATCATTTACCGGGCTGACTCAAACTAAAAGAACAGAACACAGTTAAACATTAAATCTCATAGAAGTGTATCAAATATGTAAATCCATATTTTCGGACATATACTTACTTAGTGAAAGAGCCACATAACTTTTGAGGAAATCCAAATATCCAATGCAAGTTATCTAATTAATGATTTGTTTCCATGTAAATTAAAAGTCAATACATTTCGGTTTTAGTATTTAATTTTTTGTTAGTGAAGTTGACAAATACAATATTTCAAAATAAAGTTCATTTCAGATAAAGATTTGGATGTTCTAATATTTGTTGTATAATGTGTATAACCACTGTACACTAATTTAATATATACATAAACATATGAAACAAATCTATGTAGGATCCGAATACATTACTCAGAATTCGGATACCAAATACACAAATAAGATCGGATATGGGATTGGATCAGAGAATCAAAATTGCCTAACTATCTTTAAAATTAAAGTACTCAAATCCGGATACCATATATTAAGATTAAAATACTCAAATTCTAGAATACAATTAGTTAAAAACAGATAAGATATCGGGTCGGATCTCAGAACCCGGATTACAAAACCCTAATTATGTCCTTGAATACTGACGGGGCAGGTCGTACAAATTAAATTGATGTTGTACTCAAGAGCCAAAACCTCCTGCAGTCATGACATGAACCAAAGCATTGACCAATAAAGCAGTGCGTGCCGGACTTAAATAAGAAAAAAAAAAAAAAAAAAATTGACGACCGGAAGAAACCTGCTAAGCCGGGGACACCACNCTAAGCCGGTGACACCACTGCCAAAAAAGGACCAACAAGAACATAACATTTATACACATTTTTAGCTAGAGAGAGAGAGAGAGAATAATTTATTACTATAAATTTTGATCGTCCTCTTAAAATTGGGTCTGAAAATGTTCCCTCACACGTCTCCTTCTTTCTCTCTCTCTTCTCCAGTAGATTAACAGTCTCTCTCTCTCCCTCGCCGCCGGCAGCAACTTTTTTTTCCGGCGATGAAACTTCTCTGTCTTTTCTAAACTATTCTCTCTCCAATGTCGCTACACCGTTAGTGCTTCGATTTCTCTCTTTTTTTTTTTTTTTACCGTTTGTTTGTTGCCGGCGAACAACTCCGATCATCGGATTCCAACTTTCTTATAACGTGATGATGTAATCGTGCTTGTTCAAGACGATCGCTGATTGATAGGGATTATGCTCATTTCCTAGACTCTCGTCTTTTGGATTTGGTGAAAAAAAAAAAATTGGATTTTCCGGAGCTTGATTGTTGTTGTAACTTCGCCGTTGAAATTTTTGTTTTTTTTTTTTTGCCGCCGAGAAAAAAAAAAAAAAAAAGGATGCTGGATCTTAATCTGGACGCTGACTCACCCGAGTCGACTCAGTACGGTGACTCGAACGCAGATCGGCAGACAACAGACGGCTCCGGTAATCGAGTAGACGAGTCCGGGACATCTACGTCGTCTGTAATCAATGCCGATGCAGACGAAGACTCTTGCTCGACTCGCGCCTTCACTCTCAGCTTCGATATATTAAAAGTCGGCGGCGGCGGAGGAGGAGATGAAAGCCCGGCCTCCGTCGCCAGCGTGACTAGAGAGTTTTTCCCGGTGGGTGGAGGAGACTGTGGACATCTCGTGGAAGGATCGAGCTCGAGAAGCTGGATCGATCTCTCTTTCGACCGTGCCGGAGACGGAGAGTCGAAATTGGCTCCGCTTCCTGCTCCGGCTCCGGTACCGGCTCAGGCGAAGAAGAGCAGGAGAGGACCGAGGTCAAGAAGCTCACAGTATAGAGGAGTCACGTTTTACAGAAGAACCGGCCGATGGGAGTCGCATATTTGGTAAATCCATCGAATCACTCATTCATTTATTCAAAAATTCAAAAAATTCGTCGATTCATATTAATCAAAAATCTCTCCTTTTTTTTTCTTTTTTTGGCAGGGATTGTGGGAAACAAGTCTATTTAGGTATTTTCTTTAAAAAAAAAAAATTGCTTTAGAACAAAGTTCTTGATTCATATTTTTGACTTTCTTGTTGCTTCATGTATACATAGGTGGTTTTGACACTGCTCATGCCGCAGCTAGGTGATTTTTTTAAAAAACCATTCTTCAGCTTTGTTTTGGATATTTAGGATTTTATATATAGATGAATAAATGTTTACTTTTTTTTTATATTTTTTGTTTATATGTAGAGCTTATGATAGAGCAGCTATCAAATTTAGAGGTGTTGAGGCTGATATCAACTTCACTCTAGGCGATTACGAGGAAGATATGAAACAGGTATGGAGTTTTTGGTATGTATATATATGTGTGTGGTGTGTGTGTGATGCTTTGTGTTAATTGAGATTTTAATGCTCAAAATCAAAACAGGTACAAAACTTGAGCAAGGAAGAGTTTGTGCACATACTCCGTCGACAGAGCACGGGGTTTTCGAGGGGAAGCTCCAAGTACCGAGGGGTTACGTTACACAAATGTGGGAGGTGGGAAGCTAGGATGGGCCAGTTTCTTGGTAAAAAGTGAGCAACTTTTTGTCTTTTTAGCTTCAATCTTTAGATTAGGATTGGTGTGTGGTGTGTCTCAGTGATGAACAACACAGAAGAGTTTAGTAAACTTGATAGTGAAAAAAAAAAAAAAAAGAGAAAAATGCTTAGCAAAAGAAGCTTGTAACTGCAGGTATATATACCTTGGGCTGTTCGACAGCGAAGTAGAAGCTGCAAGGTCCTTCAAAATTGATTGTTTTTTGATAACATAGCTCCTAACAACAAACATCATTCCTTTGTCAAAAAGTTTCTCTCTTTTCTTTTTCTAAGCAATTTTTTTTTTCTTGGAAAATCCACAGGGCTTATGACAAGGCTGCGATCAACTCTAATGGTAGGGAAGCAGTGACCAACTTCGAGCTGAGTTCATACCAAAACGAGACCAGTAACAACCAAGGTGTGTAAATGTAAATCATGTGAAACACTTTTCATTATTTTTCAGTCTATAATTAAAATGGCTCTGATTGTTTTGTTTTCTCTAAATGAAGGTGGTGACAAACTTGATCTCAACTTGGGAATCTCGCTTTCTTCCGGAAACACCACAAAGCAAAACGGGAGGCTCTTTCATTTCCCTGCTAACACTTACGAAACTCATCAGCGCGGAGTTGGCTTAACGGTGACTTTTCTTTTCTTCTCAAACAAAACTCTCATGGAGGTTTTTTTTTCCGGAAAAAAAACGAAAAATGTTTCTTATTGTCTTGGCAACAAACTACAGATAGATAACGAGTTCATGGGGAAACCGGTGAATGCAGTGACTCCGCTTCCTTATGGATCCGCAGACCATCGAGCTTACTGGAGCGGGGCATGCCCGAGTTACAATAATCCGGTCGAGGTAAGAAAAAGATCGAATCCCAAGCGCAAAACAAACACTAAATCTAAAGATTGCAAATGAAGCAACGTTTTGTTATGTTTTAGGGAAGAGGAACAGAGAAGATAAGTGAAGCTGAAGGGATGATGATGATGAGTAGTAGTACTAGTAGTAACTGGGGATGGCCAAGACCTCAACCGCCACCTGGACCGCAACCGCCACCGCCGCAGTTCTCAGCTGCAGCAGCATCATCACGATTCTCTCATTTCCGGCAACAACCTCCCAATGACAATGCCTCGCGTGGTTACTTTTATCCACAACCTTAAACCTTATAAGGGAGAGAATTGGTATGATAGTTTTTGGCCGCGCTCTTTCAAAGAATGTCATTTTTGGGTAGAATTTTTTACACACAACGATGAGGAAAAAGAGAAAGAATATCGTTGTGTTTTTTTTGTTTTATCCAAAAGAAAATGTCACTTTCTTTTTTTATCAACTAAAGTGGGGGAAAATGTGTGTTGTGGTATTTTGATTCTTGATATAAAAAAATGGGTTATGCTTTAGTTATCATATTAATGGTGGTCCTTTGTGCTTCCTTAAAGACTGTTGGAAACTGGAAAGTTACAATGTTTGTAAATAAATAAAATAACGAGGATTGGGTTTTTGTCGTTATGTGGTTTGATTTATTCACAGTTGAAAAGAACAGTAAAGAGAGAAATATAATAGGCCTATTGAATAACACTATATTTAATAGGCCTATTGAATAATATACAGTTGAAAAGAACAGTAAAGAGAGATGATGAGTGATAATGGTGTAACAAACTAACAATTTTGGCTGCCTCTTCGGAACACCAAAGGATTCGGCGAAAAACATTAGCATTCTATTTGTATACATTATTCGGATATAACCAAATATATACTTATATTCTCAAGTCACGTGTCAAATACTAACTGTTATGTATGTACTATAAATACTAATGCACATGGTGGTTTTAACTTTAGGAATAGGGTGGATATGTGGAATAAATTAAATGCCATGCCATACATTTTTCACTTTTTTTTTTTTTTTTTTTCGACAGGATATGTTCTTAAAAAACCAGTCTGAAAAAATATAATTTATATAATACACATTATGAAAGAGATTCCGTGCACTTCGTACTAGCTTGTCTACTTTAATGTTCTTCATTTTTGGTATATGATTCTCAAGAAAACATGTCACTCCACTGGATCATACACCATCTTAATCACATTTTTCAGATTTATCATTCAACAAACAAATGTTACCATTTAAAAGAAAAATATTATTGTTGTTTTATATGATTAGGAGATTTTTAGCCGAAAACCATATCTCATTAAATTTGAAATATATCCCCTATAAATGCTAGTCAATCTTACCGTGTCTAGTTAGCGACTTTCTTTTTATATAAAAAATTTATATACTCCTTCTATTTTTAATAAATGGTGTTTTAGAAGTTTTTTTTTTCACATTTGAATTAAGTAATGTTTTCGCAAACTAATGTGAAAATTTAATTATATTTTGGTTGTTTTGACTGTTTGAATTCTACATATTATTTATTTACTAGTTGAAATATTTTATGATTGATGATAAAATATATATATATACTTTTTTTAATATAAAAAATTAAATAACTTTTTAATACATGTGCAAAAACATAAGCATCACTTATTAAAAAAAGGAATACAGAATTGTAGTATTATATAAACGCCATATGTCAGGATCATTATCACTATATTAGCAAAAACATTTATCAAAACTTGAACTTTTAAAATATATAATGTAATTCAGGCTACAAACCTAAACTTCTTTTCTTTGCTATGAAAGTGTTTAAAAAAAAAAAAAACTTGGCTATGCTAATGAATAAATGATCTTTTAGTAAAAAAAAAGAGTTTCGTTTGCTTCTATTTTCCATTCATTTCATACTCTTTTCTTTAGATTTTTATATTTATATATATATATATATATGTTTTATCAACGACGTGCATGAATTTAAATCCAGATTATAATGCATTAATCTAAATTATTATATTACATATGTTATGATCATTTTTGAGTATCTATCTAAATTCCACAAATAAAGACCTTTATTTATGGACATCTTTATCAGAAAAAAACCTACGATATTTGTTTGCTCCATTGAAAATGAAAGTTAAGTACTGTTTTAAAAACAAGAACTAAAACGTTGGAATTACTTTTTGGGGCTAAGTTGATTATTGTCTTTTGAAAAATATGGGGGTGATTGAGGTGTGTTGTGGTTACTGTATATAACTCTATATCTGTCTACAATAAGCTAAACTAAATTACCAATCAAACTCTCTTTTCATCATTTTCCATTTTTAAAACATACAATAATTTTATTTTTATAAAAATTTTGTGGTTGTGAAAAATAATTTTTTTAAAACCATTAAATTTAGTGATCTCAAAATTTTCTCTCTTTTCTTTTTTTTTATTGTTTTTCACATTTTCTTTTTAATATATTATTTATCTATTTTTTTTTTGTTTTAATGCTATATTTGATGATAAAAAAATTATAATACTAAAATCTACGGTTACAGCAAAAAAGTCTAGAGGTTAAACTTTACAGTAAAAAATCTACAGCATCAACCAAGACTTATATCTTATGAATGGTATAAATGTAATATATGTAAAGATATTTATGCAGTTGCTATGCCATTTGTCAAGCTAAAAGCAAAATAAGAGATTCCCGATCTTCTGTTCTGTCAAATCAAAATCTCAAAGTCTATCTACTGTTCCGGGTAAATGTAATGATATTCAGTTTGATGGGATGTCTTAAGAAACTAAATTATTGTTCACATTATTCCAAAAATGGTCCTTTCCTATGACTCGTATCTTATGATATACAGGTTAGCCAAATGGAATAATTCACGTGTTTATTTAAACATATTATTATCCTTCTCTTAAAATAAAGTACAAACACCCTATTTTTTTTCCGGTGTAAATGTTAAGATACGAACACCCTTTTTTTTTTTCTTCACTGGCAAATACGTTAGATTAATGATATCACAGATCAAGAGTTTACAATAGGCATTCGGTTTTTCAAATCGGGTTTGGATCGATTTTTTTTGGGTTTCATATTTTTCTGTTCTAAATTATTTTAAATCATTTAGATATTTTTTATTTTTGGGTTGGATCCGGTATGATTCCGTCCGAGTTCGAATCGATTCCAAGTATTCAAACTTTAGTTACAAACAGTAAAATAAAAACAAAAAATTGTTCAATTTAAACTAAATTTTATTAAATTTAGCAAAAATATTAAATATTAATAAATATAACTGATGATTTTTGGATTTCTTGAATATTTTAATTATTTTAAATCTAAATATAACTAATATTTTAGATATATAATTATATTTTAAATATTTTGGGTATTCATTCGATTTTTGGTTTAATTCTGGTTTGAGTCTGATTCTTTTGGGTATAAGAATTTAAAACACAATCAAATATTTGTATTGGTTCTAGTTTAGTTTGGTTTCATCTATTTTGGAACGGTTTGGTTCGATATTTCAGGACGGGGTAAAATTAATCAGGCCTAGTTTACAAACCCAAAAATAGAGGGGATCAAATGTAATCACTCCTACATGAAAGAGGGCTTACAAAATAAAGTACGAACACCCATCTTCAATCGAATATTCACAACAAGACTAAAAAGACCAATCATGCAACAAATATTTTTCTTTAAATGGTTACAAATGAAAATGTACATAATAATAAATAGTTATCATAAGAAGATAAAGTTTAATAATTTATTCTTTAAGTTTATTGTTATTGATTAATAGATAGGGCATGAGTTTTTGTGGACATGAAAAAATATGACCCATATTGTGTGGACTATGCTTACGCAAATTGGAGCCATGTAAAAGATTATTATGGTTTTGTTTCTGTCGAATTATATACTATTAGTAATGACTATTTTTCTGACGGAATACCAACCAAATACATTTATTCATTTATATTATAAAAATTGTTTTTAATTTTCGAATAGCGTAGGTATATAATAGTCAGCAAGAACAAGGCAACAAAGACATAAAAAGCAAATAAATACCAATGATGACCTACTCTGTCGGAAAATCCTTAATATAAACAATAGTATTTTTTTCGTGGTACAAAATGAGACAACGTGAGACGATTGGGAAACATAATGGGTCCAAGCCATAAACAAAAATATTAAATTCATTATTTATAACCGAATCGAAGAGTTGTCTCCTCAAAATTTATATTTGCATTTAGATTTATAGGATTTATAGGATTTATAGTAGTAGGTCATGTGTATCAGAATACTCACATCTTACCATCTTTTGGTTTCATATGTTTTGCCACACTAGTAGTGTTAATTATGTAAATAGTAGTGTTAATTATGTAAATAGTCAACTAATGATTTTAATATACAAGCTGAGAAATTTGGTGTTATTCAATTTGGTGTTATTCAACTAGTTGGTTTTGAATTGTAAGCTACAAGTTTTAAGATATTTTTAGGTAGACAAAATCTTATGTATGCACCTCTGATAGTTGAAAATCCATATTTGGCACATTTCAAATCAAAGAAAAATGTAATAAAATGTATAAACCAATAATAAAACCTTCCTAAAGCTTTTTTACAACCGCATTTCTTTGGCTCAGTTTCTAAGTAACAAGATGATAAAGATTCAAGGTCGAGACTATTTCTCAGTCCAAAGCTCACTGACTCTGACAAACGCTGTTCAAATCCTGAACGTCCCGTTGTAACCATTCATCCGATTTGATGACGCATAAAGTCTCTCACTTTGGAGTCTGTTTCGACTTTGGATCTCATTGCTCAAACCATCCCAGTGACCATTAGGCAAGGCCAGGTTTCTAGATAGCAAGTTACCACCACTCCCTTGAGTTTGCTGATCTATTAACCTCGGTGCCATTCCCAAAGAACCGTTAAGGCCAGTGAATCTACAGTTTTGGTGAGAAGACGACAAAGGGCTCTGCATTGCCATTTGTTGATGTTGTTGAAGCTTTGCCTCGTTTCCAAACATGTTTGTGTTCCCTTGGAAGTTTGATCTGAAATTTAGGCTTCCATTGTCAAAGCCTTGAGCTTGACCAACGGCTAAAATGGCAGGATCCATAAACTGAACGTCCCTGACACCACCATTGTTTTCGATTGGAAGCGACTGATATGGATTACTGAACATTGTTGAATCAGAAAAACGATGGTTCCCTACAAGTAACGAGAGCTATCAGTTTATCAAGAAACAGGTATCACAAGAACCCCAAACAATAACTTGGAACTTCACAGACACATATGATAGACTACCTGAAAAGCCATTAAATGTTTGCTGTTCTCTCAAACCATTTGACGCAAACCCTGGAGGAGGAGGAGGAGGTCGAGCTGCTACTGAAAATCCAGGTGGTGCTGAAACCGGATATCTTGGAACAGCTACAGGACAGATACAAAAGAGAATTAAGATTTATGCAGATGCTCAATAATATGCAACCACTATGGCACACATGCTTTTAAAACACACCCAAGTCAATATCCAGTGTAGATCTTATAAACATTATTCCGTGCTGGAACTAGAGTGTTTGAAATCCATATTTACCAACATCAACAAAAAATAAGTATAAGTAAACATAAAGTGAGTGGCAAGGATGAGAAATCACACTCACAAGGAGGTTTATAAGATGAGGGCAAAGTGGAGTTTTGCGTGACATAACTGGATGAAAGACCATTATATCTCCCAAGCATATTCATATCAGCATTCTGTCGTTCTGAAGAATTCTGGTAGAAGTCACTGCCATGCGATATCTGGTTGAAGACGTTACGAGACTCGAAAGATCGATCATTTGATTCCTCTTGCCTTGCAAAAGAAAACCGGGACTGGTTATTCTTAACTTCACCGGAACCGGCTAGCTTAAGAGACCCGGCCTCTACTTCACCTGGCCCGAGTAGCTTCGACAAGTTAGGTGATGTTAAGTATTCATCAAGATCCAAAGACAATATATTTTCAATCATTCTGTCATCCATTTCACTCGTAGAGTTTCTTTCTGAGTCGATGCAACGGTTTCCAATTGGTTGTGTGTCCCTTGCTTTGTCAGGAAACGAAACTGAATGGTTAAGATTGCCGTTTAAACGACTGGGCTCGCTAAATGGCATCTCGCTATATCCATGTGAGACAGGTGCTACATTACTTGCTCTGCTGTCAGAAGAGGAGGATCCAAACACATTCCTGGTTTCATCATTAGATGCGCGTAGCAAACCAGCATTACTGGCCATATTGGGCTGGCAGCTAAGAACTTCTGGATCCTTGAGTCTTTGTCTATTAAACAATGATATATCATCCTCAGCTTCAAGATATCGATCTGTCACCAACGGAGATATCAAAGCACCAACTCCATTAGCTTCTTCTCTCGAGACAACAACCTCATTTGAGTTCGTTCTACCACACTTCTGTAATGGCTGACCTTCCCTTGTGTCATGGACAGAACGCTGTAGAGAGTCACGGGACACTTCTGTATGAGACGACTTTATGGAAGGATGATCACAGTGTGAACCGTCAGATCTTGTTACCCCACGATAGCCATCCACAACATTATCTGCATCCCCTGACACAGCGTCGCTGCATATTTGGGCAATCTTGTTGTTTCCATTGGACAGCATTGTCTCACAAGACTGAGAAGTATGTTCTGGAAAGTCAGCGCAAACAGCTCTACTATTATCCACACTTGAAGACATTAATGCCCTACTATTACTGATCTGAGTCCTATTAGATGCGGAAAGCTCAGGGAAATCAGTCTCATCATCCAATAGCTTTTGCGGTTTCAAGGCATCTCCATATGCAGTATGATCATCTTCTAATGCTGGTTTCTTTACTACATCAAAATGAGATGCAGAAATCTGCGCTGGATTTGTTGCACCCGCAGATGCAACTGAAGACTGGCTTGAAGAGTGCATTCCCCTGAAAAACCAGTGTTACAAGTTTCACACAAAGCAGTTACCCAATTGAAAACAATATGTAAACAAGAATGCATTGTACCACATGGCTCCAGCAGGAAGAGTAACAGATCGGCCATTGCTACTATTTGGGGGAGAAATTTTAAAGATAGTAGGTGCATTCTGCGAAGTAAAAAAAGAATAAGCCAAAAGCAGAATTAATCATACATAATTAATTGTCCTTCTCACTAAGTATACAGGCAAATGAATATACTGAAAGAATTTCAAAAGGCTCCAAGAAGAGCTGGCAACTTACATTCACAACGCTGTTTGGAATTTTTCTTGTGCTAGACTCATTATTATCAACATAATCATCCACCGGTGGAGGTAATATATTCCCTGAACGCCGCGGAAAATTCACTACCGAACCAGTAATTTGTTGAATAATTTTCCTGTTCAAACAACAAGAGAATCAGATAACCACCTATCGAAGCACAACATATAGAGCAGAGCAAACAATCCAGCCTCGAGAAAGGATTAAAGTACAAAGCAGTTTCAGGATCATTGACGTAAGTTTACCTCATGTGCACCGATATGTTCTCATCTTTTGTAAAACTATCCTCTTGGGAACCAATCTCATGCAAATAAAGGCATTCTGCATTGGTACAAGGCTGCAGAGAAACAAAAAGGCATCCATGAAACACAGTTAGATGTGAGTGCAAGTTTTTAGAGGGAACTAGTTAGCGCAAGAAAATATCTGCTTACCATGTTTCTAAACCATGCATGACAGTACTTCATGGTCCCAAAACATGCCCTGATGAAATCCAGAAACTATTAGAAACTGAACCACAACTTCAACCATAACTAATCTTGAAAAAAAGGAAACATCACATACTTCAAGGATCTACCATCCAGAATAAACCCATGTACTGCTTGGATACATCGAATTGCTTCCTCCTCTTTGGAGTAAGTGATATATCTGAGAAATATCAATTTTGGAGACAAAAAGAACAAGAAATGTTAGCGCAATGATGTTTGTTAAAAGCAAACATGTCTAATAGACTTCAGAAAGAAAGAGGATTCTGCTAAACTATATGGAATCACAAATACTAGTTCATCCACAACTAGATACCATTAGTGGAATGTGTAAGGAAACACTAAGGAAATACGGAGACGTACACACAGCAAGTATTGTTTGTAAATTGTTGGACAGCCCCAGCTGGAGTTCGAGACATTGCTACCTTTACGACTTTCCCATATTGACCAAAGTATTCTCTACGCTGAAAAAGCTGCATACAGAATAAACATTAATGAGATGAAAAGGGTGATTTCTTTCCAAAGGAAATATGAGTGTCAAGGAGATATGTTTTGCTTGTAGAATTACATCTTCATCTGCCAGTTCAAGAGGCAAGCCCACAACGTAAACCAAATTTCTTTGGATGACTCTCACACCAGTTAGATCTTTCCTCCCCTCCGAATGTTTAGGCTTCACCTTCTGTGATTTCTTCCGGTCATTGTTACGTTCAGCAACCAAGCTGGTGAATTAAAAGAAAAAAGGAAAAAAAAGAAAAAAGAGGACAAGTGTTTACACGTTTTACAGGAACACAAAATATTTGATTATATTCAGCTTCAAATCTACCTTTCACGGCTAACTGTCATTCCCACAATCTTTTCCTTATCATAAGGGGTTCGACAAGCGGGACAGCGACCCTCTGTCTTATCTTTCTCGGCCATCTCTATAATCTGATGCCAACACCAAAGACATATCTGCACCAAGGACATATGTTATAGACAATAAACAAGATAAGATTGGGTCATGTAAGTCTTAAACATAGATTCTAAGAAAGGTTGTGCATTCTCAAGATACTTTATTGATATTGTGGGACAACCAAGATGAAACAGTTTGGAGAAAAATTGATCTGAGACTACAGATCACAGTCCCTTTCAGCAGAACATTCAAAGACGCATGTGTGATTGTATTGAATTGGAACTGCCAAGCGGAGTAGTTGCAAATTGCAAGACCAAATTTAGACACTCAAAGTAGCATATACAAATTTCCAATTTGGTGATTCACACAACTAACACAAACATGAAACATATAGGCCAAGAAACAAACAAGAGGAAGTGGTTCTAATGTATCAAACCTGATAGCCACATTTACAAGGATTAAAATGTTGATCAGTCAAGTCCATCTCCTCAGCACATATAGGACAAGTCTTTTCTCCTTTGTCATTCATCGTTACCTAATTATTTTGATTAAAAAACAAATCATAAACATGCATTATTAGATCAGAAGATATTCCACAATTTTCTCAATATAAAGTTTATGTAAGCTACTGCAACAAGACTAATCCCACTATTAAAAAGAAAACAACGGAGAAGACTGTACAAGTGAAAAACAAATCTATACCAAAAGATAATGTCAAGAGAAAAAGCTTCAATCCCTAAAACAAAGAACAGACTTTTATCGAAAGGGACAAACTTTACAACTCTGAAACCTTCAATTTCAAAGATTCTTTGCAAATGCCAAATCTCCGCCATTCGAAATTCCGTAATTTGAGCACCCAAAGAAAAATCGTTCAAGAATCAGGCTAGAAACTCACGAAAAGAAGTAGAAATCTATAGGTTTCAAAGCGAGAACGGATAATTCAACGAGAAATTCTAGTCGCGACTTCCGAATCAACGGAGAAAAACCCTAATTCCGACGTTAGGGTTTGAGACACACGCTTTCGAGACGAATTGGAAAGAGAGATACGCGAGAGAGAGAGAGAGAGAGACGATACTAACGGTTTTTGGGGAAGGATAAGAGATTTTGCAGAAAATCGAAGACGGAAGATTTGCGGAAGAGACGAAAAAACTGCTGCGATGTATGTTTAGTGGCTAAACCTTCGCCAATGGCTGGTGTTTTTCAAAGGTGAAATTGAATTGTGAAATTAATACCCCAGATAAATATATTCAAAGAGAAATACCTAATTTATTTTACCAAGTGTTTTTTTTTTTTTTGACGGCTATTTATTTTTCATGTTAAAAAAAATGCATCAAGCAATGTGAGTAAATTTCTAGGTTTTTTTTTGCTACATCCGATTTATTTTGGTTTAGTTTTTTTTACTTTCATAAATTGTTCTTTTGGTTTGTATAAATTGATTAAAAACCATTCGATCCGGTTAACCGTGATTTTTTTAGTGTTTGGTTATAATGTAGTTTCACACAAAATATATTCCATTTTTAAAATATATATATTTAATGTAGTTTCCAACAAAATATATTTGATGATAAAAGAAATATATTTTTAATTTGCAGAAATTTCAGCCGGTTAATTTTTTTGTTTAATTAGAATCGGTTTGTTAGGATATGTAAGAAATAAAAGAAATCGGTTAAATATTCAGCCGATTATTACAATTTGACTTCAATATTTTTATTTTTTTAACAACTCCATTCAGTAAGAACTATTAAAGATGTCAATACATATCAGTACAGTAGAAAATATATGAATCCGTGAAATTAGTGTGTTGAAATATTTTTTTAACTTTAATCCATCTAAACTCTTTTTTAATATGAAAGAAACTTAGCAGAAACTTTTGTCTTTGCAGAAATTATTTAAACTTAGCAGAAATTATTTAAACTTTTTTTTAATACAAAAACAAAATCTTAGCAGAAACTTTTGTCTTTTTTTGCCAACCAGATAAACTTATCTATGGTCCCATTAAAAAATAGGGTTTAATACCGCAGGCAGTAAATTAAGGATGGCTTCAATGTTATTAACGGTTAAAAGAAGCTCATGAGTCGACTAGTTCGGTCCGAATCCTTTCATAAATTCGGGACTAAATTCGATCCGGCAAATCTATCACTTTCAGTTACGTTTGTTGCCAGTTAACTGCAAACTAATCCATAGTCCACAAGTTTAATGAGGACTAAACTATTAGCCGAAAACCCTATTGTTGTCTGATATAAAAAAAAAAAAAAAAAACTAAAAGTTGTTCAAAATATACTAAAACTGAAAAAGCTAAACAGTCACTTTCTTTTTTTTTTTGTTTGGTATGGAAATCACTTTCTTTTACGAGCGTTTAAATGCAATCATTCCTGCTATTAATTCTTTTACCGCATGTACTCACAATCATACCATGATGTTGATGTGTTATACCATATAAAGGTTTTTTGTTATCGGTTTGTTTAAATAATTTCTAAAAACCTTCGATTAACTCCTAAACTCGGTTGGTCGATGCATCCAAATTGTTTTCTTTTACGACTCAACATTTGATTCCCATATTTAGTGTTAATACATACCCATTAAAACCATCCTTTCGTACAATTCCATTGTTACAATTCCTAAAAAGGGTAAATGATTACCAACATAAGATTTCACTTTCATTTATCCTCGCCTCCAAAAATCCATGACAGGGATGTACGTATATATATATGAAAAAAAAACACCAAAAAAACTCCAAAGTGATCTAACTTTGTTCTGCTTTTAGGGGAAAAACAAAGACCCATTCTCCACTTTTGACATTAACTACAAGTACCAATTTTAAAAGATTCGGTTAATAAAAAGATAGAGACGAAGCAAAGGGAGTTACCGTATAATCTGTTCTGGGGAAGTTTTCGAAAAAAAAGAGAGCCAATTTTCTTCTTCTATATATTCTTTTCAGGAGGGGAATGATAATAATTGGGTGAAAAGTGGGATGTGCAAATGGCTGGAGGAGGGGTTTAGGGTTTTGTTTATTCATCGTCATCTGAGATTAAAGCAAACGAGAAAGGCTTAAACTTGTAACCATCTCCATGGAAGAACTTCCCCATGAACTCAACCCAGTGAAGACGCAGAGCGTGTAGAAACGCGCTTAGTGTTTCCATCATCAGAAGTATAAACGCTGTCGCAAACGCAAACACGGCTACTCCGATTAACCGGATCAAAATGTTCTCATACCTGTTTGCAAAAAAAACGTAAGAACATATAAATAAACTAGAGAAGTTTAAAACATTGTAATTACAAAAATTTACTCACCCCCAGGCAAGAAGAAGAACTTTCTCATAGAAGACCGTCGATAATTCCGAATGAGCCAAACTGTACAAGAAGCCGAAATTATAAGTTAGAAAGACTATATTAACAAGTAGATTAAAATGATCGTTTGTAAAGATGTTTACCTAAGAGCCCAAAGACGAAGGTAAGATGCTGTGTTAGAAACTGAACCTAGAACAAACTCTATGGAGTGAATCAATTGATGTACAAAAATCTCGCTGAAGTTAAACTCTTCTTCGTGATGCCCTCTAGCCGAGTCTGGTTCTACATCGAGATCCACCTCAGAAGTTCCAAGAACGCCGTAAGTGCGACCTTGAAATCTCTATTAGAACAAATTTCATCCACTGATAAGCCAGAGCCCAAAAAAAAAGAATAGTGAATGAAGTAAGATGCAGTGACAAAGACTAAAACTTGAGATACCTCCATGTGAATTTTCCTGAGGGCAAATGGTTTTGGAAAAAGCATCCATGGAACAGCAATGAATGCCATAAGCAATAACAGAATCTGCAGCAAGCATAGTGTCAGGATTAGTAAGGATGGAACAAAAACTTATGTAGCTTTTGGATTTAACAAAAAGACGAAACCGTGCCTGAAGTGGACGTTGGCCCCAGAACAACTCATTTTCACCAAGTTCTTCGGTGGGACTCAGAAACATGTAGATCATCACATGATACAAGTCTGCTTGAGATCCAGTGCACCACTTGATGATGATGAGTAGCGAAAGGTAACCGAATAGGCTGTTCAGAAATATCATCTGAGGTATAAACTGATACCTGAGGGCACAGCAAAAAAGGCATAAGCCATCCTTGTGGTCTTAGAAAACAGGAAACGATTCAAAAGCCTGTGAAGATAAAAAATAGAAAGCAGAACAAACCTTATGTCCAATGAAGAGCCGAAGAAGCGAGCATTGAAGAAACTTAATATTAGTCCAAGATTCATCTGAGAAATTCCCAGCAGAATAGACATCTTCATCTTGAGAGAGTTTAGGTAAGGCAGCTCTGTACGACTTCCACGCCAACTAGGATCTACGCCAAAAGGGTATGGATCACGGTACTTGACTAAACCAACCGTGTAAGCATCACTGGATAAAAGAGTAATACGCATATCATCAACAAAGATAATTAATATTAATATAAGACATGACTCATACTAAATAAATCAAAGATTCAAACACAACACATACCTACAAGTAGTATCTCTGCACTTGTAAGCTGAGCTACCAAAGATGTGGAAAGGAACAGAGAAGAACTCGTTGTAGATAAGCCCACAGTATATTGAAAACAGTGCCATTAGAAATATAACATAGCGGCCTCCAAAGAGCATCTCCATAAAGCTTCCAAGTTTCTGGTAAAGAAAAGACAGAAAATTTATACCACACAGGTAAAAGTTTCACAGAAGGCCAATGGCATTCGTGCCACAAAAGTTATTTTTTTCTCAAGTTAAGCTTTATCTCCTAGAGTGAAATGGTAAACTAAGTGCAATTCGCCGCCATATATTATATACCAGTTCTAAATAATTGACAACCACCAGAAACGAAAACCCGACGAGAGCACTTGAAATTGCATCACAATCTATGAGCCCAAGAATAGAAATGACAACATAACTATTGCTGCAGCTCACTTCAAAACCACAAAACAAAACTTTATGGTATGAATGTTTTATTGCATTAAAGTGAACAACATATCGTGCTAAAAGCCAGTATAATCACCGGGCTCTCATACACCTAATACAACAAAAACTGGGTGCGAACCATACCTGCGTACTCAGCTTTCTTTCACGAGCAAGCAGATACAGCGCTCCTAGCAGCAGGCAAAGACCATGACCCCAATCCCCAAACATGACAGCAAACAGAAAGGGATATGTGACAACTGAATAAACTGCAGGGTTTGCCTCTTGATATCTTGCAACACTGTCAAGTAAACATCACGTCAAACACACATGAAATGGTGATCAGTGGGAATAGACCGGCTCGTGCAATCAACAAATAACATGATTAAGAAGACACGGAATGAAGAAAATACAGCCAAAGGAAACACAGAACCAATCACTTTAATCAAAATGATGAGGTTTTTTCTTTCTCGTGGAACATTACAATATTACCAGAGTAGGTGGAACTAACCCGTAAGCATCAATAATCTCCTGGAACGCATTTGTAAGTTTGTTCGTTCTGAAATAGGTGGGAGGTGATTCTACTGCTTGCATTACATGAAATATAACGCCCACTTGTGAATTGCTGTCGAAAGTGGCTCGCTGAAGGACCTCGTGAATCTGCGCGTAAGTTGTTGATGAATTGCACTTGCAAGGAAATAATAGTAGATTATGTAACACGGAAAAATTCGTTGTAATATACCTGGGTCTTAGCAAATGTAGGGCACCAACCTTCGCCAACAAGGCATTTCTTCGTTACATCAAAATTTAGCATATTCAGAGTATCATAAACCGCCTTTTCTCTCCGAACCTAGCAGTAAAAGGCCAGCTAGCTAAAATCATGGCTGTTCCATACCGTATGGACTTCAATATTCTTAACCAGAAAGATAAAAACAAAAAGAGTAA